>CABFWB010002386.1:98458-110596 GCA_902151455.1 Timema bartmani
TTTTTTTTTTTAATAAGTCTATGATTTTTCTTAATTGGTGATTATGAATTTAGAGCAGTCTTTGGAATGAGAAGGATTTTTTTTCCCCCCTTGGAATAAGGGAAGGTTGACATTTTAATTATCATTCACGTAGTTGTAAGTGATGGTGCGTGGTTATCGAAATGTTTCTTGGAATTGTGTGCGAGGTTTTATTATGTATTTTTACGCGCCTCGGTGGCGTAGTTGGCTAATGCGTTAGTCGTGTTGAGCTAGACCACCGAGGACGGGGAGATCGAGGTTCGAATCTCGATCGGGTGAACTGGGGGTGGTTTTTCCTAAATGGTTTTCCACTCTCCCTCCACGCTAATGCGGGTTAACTTCCTCTAAATTCAACCCTACCAATTCCTAATCCATTAGCGTAATTAGTACTTAAGCATATAACCCGAACGGGTAGTAAGACGCGGTGCTAAATATTATTATTATTATTATTATGTATTTTGGGAATATTTCTTTTCTTGTGAATTTATTTGGTTTCGGACGTCTCTTTCCACCCATAATCCACTTCTGTAGTTAGAATATAATCTCGTCATGAACTTAAGACCAGCATACCCAGGGGTTCCCGTGGTGGCAAAGATGGTCATGAGGTAAAGTGAAGTTATTTCTGATGTGAGTTGGACTCTAGGTGGGATTTATTTGGATTGGAAGATTGGGTTTAATGAGTCTGCACGTCTAAATCTCATTTACTTATTTGGGATATTCAACCTGCAATTTCTGAACTGGTGGGTTGGAACAGTAACTGTTTATATCAGCATACGAGAATTTCTATGAGCTATAGCGAAATCGCCTACAATTTTTTTTTTTTGCCGGCAAAAATATATATTCACATACTTTTCAGTTTTTTTTAAAAATTTCATACTCGACATAGGACCGACGGCTTTAATTCCCCTCCAAATGAAGCTGTGCTACAGATTTTTATTGCTCAAGAAAATCGTCGACCCTGGTTGGGTTCGAAACAGCGAACACCGGGTCCTGAGGCTAGCACTTTACCACAAGATCACCAAGTTAGTCCATCACATCGTTCTTTCTGGCATTGTGACATAACAAAAAATTCCTGGTAAAAAAATTCCAAACGTTATCATCTAGTTAATGTAAATCTTGCCTAGAGGTAAAAGAATCACTGTCTACTTTCTATCTTCGAACGATATGATTAATATAATTTATGCTAAAATTGCAGCCATCACTGAATTATGGATGTATCTTTCAATTAAATTAATCTTATTTAATTTAATTCAAATATATACTTTTTACGTAAGACAAAGTAAAACGTGTGTATTTTAACAGAGAAGTTCTTTCCGGTGCCGCATAGCTTTGTCTTAAATAGTTAAACCAAAGTTGACAATTTTCGTCCAAAACAAACTTTCTCGTTCCTTCTTAACGTCAGCAAAATTTTATTAAAATATTCAGCCTTATTTCTCCCTTAGTAATAATAAAAAATTGGAGTGAAACAGCATTTGATATTAAATGTTAAACTTTAATCTCCAACTTTTTTGATATATGAATAAAATGCCTTTTTTTTTTATTCCTCCCCCTCCTCCTTGAAAAAAACCCACAATGTCTGCTTTACACACATTAATTTGGTTTAAAACTTTTTTTTCAATCTAAAAAACAACACATTATCAAACAATGATTAATGAAACCAGTATCTGCGATAGTAAACATCAGACATATTGTGGCCGTTAAACCAGGTCTCCATAGCCCCGTTTGACCACCAATAAGGCCAGCTAGGTCATGATTGGTCGAGGTACCCACAATCAGGTACCAACGAGTATCCTCAGTTTAATTAAACACAAGCACAAACCAATAAAAAAAAAAAACACTGCACTGCGTTGCACCTGGTGATTAAATGTAATTTGTGAGGCTGGAGATCGAAGCTGTTTAGATTGTAAACAGTATTTAACTCCGAAAAGTGTTAGAGGAAAAAAATACCTTCCTGATAAGAGGATAAAATCAAAGAAATACCGTGATTCTTAAATTTACAATTCAAAAAAAAAATAAATAATAATAATCAAAGAGCATCAGCTCATTGAAAGACTCAAGTTTTATTTTAATCCCAATGTTTATCAGTTTGGTGGATAGCTCGTTTTACCGTTCAAGGGTTTAACTGTCCCCAGGTAAAATGAAGGGGACCATTACGACGTCATGGTTGTGATAATATTGGCAACACTGCGTGGATCTGCGGATGCAGTCTGTTTTGACGATACTCTGTGGTAAATCGCGGGATCAGTGAAAGTGTACCGCGTTAGAGATACGTCGCCTAAACGTGGATTACGCCTAGCAACACGCATAATTAAATGTAATTAGGAATTTTAGCATAATTCAATTACAATATTTGAGCATATTTTGCGTAACACAGGAAATTTATAGTCACGTAAAAATGGGTGTTTACCATGAATAGGTTATTCTATAGTATTTGTGTTAACACATAATCCGATTGTATTTCAATCTAGGATGCTTGTATCAAATATATAATATTTTCCAATAAATATAGACTATAATTTTGATCCTACACTCAAGTTTAATGCTGAATTTTTCTATGTTCTATAAATTTATTTTAAATTTATTTTTTCGATATTCTCATTCCTTTTGAAGTGTTTTTAAGCATACTCTCAAAATTTCTAGTGACATTTCGGAGCGAGAAATATATGATCGTCCAAAAATCGAACTTAGAGTTTGAGAAATGTTGACGAAACAAAAAAATGTTCTTTTGTGATTAGGTCTGTCTAGCTGTATCTAGGGTTTTCATAAACTACCCCCGAGGGGTTTTTGCAATTAGGGTATCTAACAAAAAAGTTATGGGTAGTTTATTGAAGGGCACAAAGATAAAGAATAAGTTTTATTGAAATCTGTTAAAACGATTTTATTAAAACTCGTATCTGGGCACTTTTTAACCTCATGAACATAATTACATTTTCTTATTTCCCTATGAAAATGAATTTGAGGGTACTTTAAAAAAGTGGAAATGTCCCCATTTGGATCATATCCACGCTAATATTTGAGTTAAGAATTAAATTGTGTATGGTAATAGTATTGCTAACAATAAAACTATTTTATTTGAAATTTATTTTTATAAAACCAATAGTTTCTGAGAGATTGGCAGATATATATATAAAAAAAAAATATGGAGGTCTTTGAAATGTGAAATTTATTATGCTCTTTAGTGGACAAAAATGTTATTCTTTTCTCAATGTTTCTATAACTAATAATATTATTTTTAGCAAATATCTTTATTTTAAGACGAGCTAAAAAGTCAAGTGATGCAGCGTACAATTTATTTTTTGCAACTTTAAATATAGAATGGTAATTTTCCCAGCTACTAAAAAATATTAAAGTTATGTTGGGAGTAGAAGATAATAAACCTTTTATTATAACTTTGCCTGTGTATAAAACTATTTTATGCGTTTCTTTCCCATTTAATAATCTCTAACTTTTAACATCCTTCTCCCTTAAGAGCTTGTCCAACCCCACGGATAGTGCTTTACATGATTATGTAAGTAACAGCTCGAAACAGACGTCACATAGTGGTACGTTTTTTTACTCTACTACATTTTACAACATTTAAAAAAAATAGCACAAAATTGAAAGGAAAAAAATATAATTAAAAAACTATCAGGTCCATCCCAGTTTCACTTTTTTTTTTTTAGCATTGCGTCTTCCCGTTCGGTTTATGAGCGTATGTACTTTATTTTATTAAGCTATTTATTTCAAGGATTAGAACGGTTATATTTAAAGGAAGCGTACCCAGATTTGCGTGGAGGGAGAGTGGAAAACCATTTAGGAAAAACCACCTTCAGTAGATCCAGCTGAGATTCGAACCTCTGTCTCCTCGTCATCGTCAGTCAAGTCTGCTGCCAGAGTAGCGCGTTAGACCACGCGGCCACCGGAGTGGGTTTGTTTTATTTAAAATTGATCCCGTAGATTATTATTGGTATCGTATGCCAGTGCCGATAACGCTATACACATATTAACACTAGATAGAGTTTAGAAAAAAAATCACCCGAGCTTGTATATGTTGATAAAGTGAAGCCATTTAGAGAGAAAAACAAAGTAAACTGGATCAAAGTTTGATCTCTAATCTCAATATTCCCAGGCAGTCCAGTCTATTATGAGAGTGACGCCCTAAACACATTCTACCACTTAAAAGTGGGTAATAATTGGAGATATCAAAGTTATTTTGCGAAGCGAGTTGCATCTTTTGACGCAACTAAGCAGTCTTAGCACTATCACACTTAGACACCAATGTACAAAATAGACAGCGAGGGAAGAAAATGAGACGTTCAACCTGAGAAGAGGGCTATTGTCTATGTGCTTTTAACTCTTACCCTCTTCCTCTGACGAGTTTACACGGTCACTTTAATATTAGCACCTTGAAAACATTATCTTGGTTTTCTAAAATTACCTTTTTGTTGTTTCCTATCCTAGATAGACTTTTGCTACCACGGACCTTTTTTTTTAAATCTACGTCCTGGCAGGAAGACTCCTACAGGACATTTTCGTGACGAAGACAAATAGTCTAAGTCGTAGAGAATTTATAGAACAATAAGTTAATAAAAAAAACTACTTAACTATAAAAATAATAATTTTGTGACACTGTGGGTTTATTTTAGAACCATTTAAGAATTTATAGTTTCTGTTTCAACGTTAATTCCTTTAAATTCGCTGAGTAAAACGTAAATTCACTAGCGTGGGAAATCCTATCTTGACCGTTCGTGACGTCACAGTTAGGCAACGTCCTTAGTATGTAAGTTTTTCCTTGGGGGGGAACAAGAGGCAAGAGAGGGAAGGCTTGCTAAATATCTACATTTGATGGACGGTATATGGTCTACGGATCGTACCTTAGGGTGGAATGCAAGAGGACGCGAGGAAAGGACAGTGATTTTGCAGTTTTTATGGCAAAACATTTTTTTTTGTCATAAATAAATAAAATATTGCTCCATTAAAAACATAGAATATAATTTTATTCACATGATGAGCTCAGAATTTCTTGAATATCTGTCTGTTCTGGAGTTTAATGAGAACTTTTTTCTCTTCATTAAAAAAAAAATTGTCATCTAATGACAGATATTCAACAACTATTGACATCACCATGTGAAGAAAACTAAACTCTTTGTTTGTAATGAAGGAATATTGATTTATTTTGGCCATCAAAAATGTTTTGCTGTAAAAAAAAACTGTAAAATAACTCGCGTTACTGACGCTTCTACCTTAAGGGTTCTTGACGCGGGAGGGTAACGAAACACAGGAACACAAATATTGACTTAGTTTGCTGAGTCTGTTCTCAACTTTCCTGTATTCAACTTTCCGACAGGACATGACGCGTTTTTACAGATAAACTCTACGAGATGAGGGTATTAAGGGGGTGGAGGGTCCTTCGCTGTACCAGTGAAGCTTGCGGTTAGTTCATTAAGTATTCATATTGCATGAGTGCGTGAGTGTCTCTCTCTCTATTTGTCTCTCTCTTTCTGTGTTTACCTGTTTGTGAATGTGTGAGTAGTGTGAGCCATAAGCTACTCTAAGGGGTTAGCTTTTAGGGGCTTATTGCACCTACATCAAAATACAATAATAATAATCGTGTTCTCTTGGTGGTATGAACACGAGTGTCACCTCAAAAAGAAGTTTCCTCATTTTCTTATCTTATTTTTTAATCCTACATGGTGTGCGAAGCAAAAATAATTAAAGTCCCTTACCTTGAATTTTTTTCTAGCTCAATTATTAATTTTTTTCCCGTGTTTTTACTTTATCTACTAAACTATTTAACGTGAAATTTTTGAACCGACTGTTTATATCAGCATACGAGAATTTCTTTGATTGAGAGTTAAAGGGTCTACCAATGTTGCCTGAGAAAGGTATTTTCACATACCTTCCAGAGTTCTTTTACATGCCACAATCGAGATGGGACCGACGGATTTACTTCCCCTCCGAAGGAAGTTGTGCTACAGATTTTTATCACTAAGGAAAAAAAATATCCATCGACTGCGGCTGGGTTTGAACCCACGTGCACCGGGCTCTGACCTAAACACATTGAGATTTTTGCAATCTTGACCGTAAAAAATTATTATATACACAGTTGTGGTCACCGCATCTCACTACCTGCTCTGTTTGAACGCACTTATATTAATCACGTTACTGGAGTAGGAAAAGAGAAGTTGAATTAAAAATGTATCAAAATTTGCGTGGACGAAGACAAGATAACCATTTATTAAAGCTGTCCCCTCTAAAACACCCGACTGGTATTTGAACCCCAATCTCCTAGATCCTCGCCAATACAATATATGCAGAGAATTATGCCTTAGAAAAGCGATATTCAACTTTTTTTAACTGACGGCACACTGAACCACGCAATAAAATTTTCAAGGCACACCATCAGATTTTTAACTAGCGATTCTTATCATTAAAATAACGAGTCTTAAGATTGGTTTAAAAATTGCAATAACTAAGATTCAAATAATTTGTTTTTTTTAACTAAAGTCAATCATGGATTTAAAAGGATATAATTTTATTCCTCACGAAGCACCCCCTTTTTTATCGGTGGTAAAAAGAAGGGTGACATCTTAACAATAAAATAATATAGGGACGAGAATGTTGCGGCTCGAGAACTTAATGATATTACCTCGTAAAATAATTACCAACATACCAGGCCTGGTTAAATATATATTTAGTTTTATTGTATAAATATGGATAAAGGTTTCATGAGACTACAATAATACTACCTAAAATACAGATGCTTTAGAATTCCAAAAAGGAATCAATAAGGAATGAAGATATATACAATAATATTGCTTCGACAGGCAAAGAATGGTATATACCGAGAAGTTCCTACTTTGTTTAATGATCATAGAGATAATGAACAAGCCAGGGGCATCAAAGCTCCCTAAATACAATTTACATGAGCTATATATATATATATATATAGAGAGAGAGAGAGAGAGAGAGAGAGAGAGAGAGCATGTTCGGTAACTCATAGCCCAAACTGCACATATAGCTTGTTTGAACCAAAGTAATACAAAATCCTTACACACTTCCATCCACAAAACTATGCAAATACCATTAAATTGTGTTCATAGTTTCAACGTACAGCGCCAGGAGAGTTAAGCTGTTCAAGCATGCCTTAACAACAAGTTGCATAGGATATAGGTGCGTGACACTGCACATGTAATAATGGCAAGCACTTTCTGTGATGCAGTACCGTTAATGATGACCCTCAGAACGGATTCGCATTTCTAGATGGACTGGTGTGCTGTTTATTATTAATTATTGTGTGTTCTGCTGTCGTGCTCCAAGATGTCAAAGTGTGTAATGCCACGCGCCTAACTTCTATGCAACTTGTTGTACATGCATGCTTAGACAACTTTGCTCTCCCGGCACTGTACGCTGATATTTTGACACAATTTAATGGTATTAGCATAGTTTTCCGGGTGTAAGTGTATAAGGATTTTGTATTACTTTTGGTTAAAACAAGATACATATGCAGTTTAGGCTATGAGTTTTTAACCAACCTGTATATAATAAGGATATTACTCAATATGCCATTAACTGTATATTTATCAGTAAATATAGATTTTACTCTCGTTTTCGATTTAAAGATAAACTACCTCTTCAAAATAAGTACATGCGTATTAACATTTTCTTCACACTAGGAAGTGACAGCTAAAGATAACATAGCTTGACATATGAACATATTAAATAAGTTTTAGTAAATTGAATAACTGTCAAATAAGGCTATTCTTACCAAAATACTACTATGGTTTACAACTGCTACCATAAAAAAATTAACGTGTCTGGGAGAGACTGCGTTAAATCCTTTAAATTAAAAAAGCTCTCTGAGACTTATGAAAGCAAAGGGTGGGTTTAAAAAAAACTAAAAATAGGTTCCGTCAATATTGTAGTTTACTTGTCCCTAGAGCCATGCTCTTTTATTGGCAGTTAACCACCACAGTGCCGGCAACTTTGAAAATACTTATATACCGCACAGGCACAGTAAAACCTTCCTTTACTCTTATTTTCTCCTTCGCTGCGGCTTGCTACCAGTTTCGTTCACGGAAATGTTGCCTTAATACGTGAGACGGCAGGAGAGACCGACTTAAGCCATTTCATGGCGTGTTGAACGTCATGGTATGTTTGATACAGCACGTGACCTGTTTTTGCCGACGGGAAAGGACTGGAGTTTCTTTTTTTTTACTCGTATTTAATAAATATCAAGATTTAAACATAAAACACTTTTTTATGGGTTTTAATTTTTACCCTCTTTTTTATGGGTTTTAATTTTTATCTTCTTTTTTTATGGGTTTTAATTTTTACCTTCTTTTTTATGGCTTTTAATCTTACCGTAATTTTTATGGGTTTTAATTTTTACCTTCTTTTTTATGGCTTTTAATCTTACCGTAATTTTATGGGTTTTAATTTTTACCCTCTTTTTATGGGTATTAATTTTACCCTCATTTTATGGGTATTAATTTTTACCCTCTTTATTATGGGTTTTAATTTTTACCCTCTTTTTTATGGGTTTTAATTTTTACCCTCTTTTTTATGGGTTTTAGTTTTTATCCTCTTTTTTATGGGTTTTAATTTTTATCCTCTTTTTTATCGGTTTTAATTTTTACCCTCTTTTTTATCGGTTTTAATTTTTACCCTCTTTTTTATCGGTTTTAATTTTTACCCTCTTTTTTATGGGTTTTAATTTTTATCCTCTTTTTTATGGGTTTTAATTGCTACCCTCTTTTTAATGGGTTTTAATTTTTACCCTCTTTTTTATTTGTTTCTTCCTACTGTTCATTCGGGACATACGTTTATGTACTAATTACGCTAATTAGCTAGGAATTAGGAAGGTTGAACTTAAAGGGAAATGTAACCGCATTTTCGTGGAGAAAGTGGGAAAAATATTTAGGAAAAAACTACCTTAAGTACACACTGCCAGGATTGAGCCATAATCGGCAGTTTAATATATTGCAAGACTATCGCCTTAGACCATGCGGCCACCGAACTAGTTCACGTGAAAACTGATATAACATTTTTATGCTGTAAGATATGTAAATTTGTAAAAAAAAAAGTTTATACATTTATTTTTTAAATAAATTTACTGTATCTTTTAAGTTACATAAGTAGATAAACCAAATGTTTAAGTATTGATTATTTCATAATATCAATACTCAAGTTTCATCCATAGCAATGTGTGTTAAATATTTAATTAAATCGGTCATAAATATAAATAGCTATAAATAGGACCTGCATGCTTCTTTTCAAATAAAGGTACATACTATGATTATGTGTGAGTACACAAAAACTGAGGCAATTTTTCTCCTCCCTTTTAATGCTCTGAGATAATTTATAAAATTACATCTCACCTCATGTAGGGCTGTGGGATGTTTTATAAAATTTCATCTCACCTCATGTAGGGCTCTGAAATGTTTTATAAAATTTTGTCTCACCTCATGTAGGGCTGTGAGATGTTTTATAAAATTTCATCTCACCTCATGTAGGGCTGTGAAATGTTTTATAAAATTTTGTCTCACCTTATATAGAGCGCTAATATGTTATGTAAAATCTCGTCTTACCTCATATAACCTCATATAGGGTGATGAGGTGTTTTGTAAAAATTTCATCTCCCCTTATTTAATTCAATTTAGTTCAATTTAAGACCGACACATTGCGCTGGTATGGAATACCTTCCTATTTAAATATATGGTTTCCTCACAGTGTACGTAGCACATATTCGTATAAAAAGGACAAACAAGAAATATTATTCAGCATTGAAACATACAAAACTTGTTTAAGGAGTGTAACTCATCAAGAATGTAAAACCCTATTAAACCTAAATCTTTTTCATCTTAGAGGGCTCACGTTTAATTGGGTACATTTAACATATTAGTATATAGCCAATCTAAAATTCCATAAACACTCGACACCTTACAAATACATTTATATAAAAACATACCTAATCACACCATTCCCTTACAGGGTAGGCAAGAAACTGCATATAGTTAAAAAAACAACTCCGTACTTAATCCATCCTCACTAACTTTCTCCACACTTCCCTATTCTTGCATTCTCCCTTCGCTTCAACAACATCCATACACTGTGTCATACATGCTCTTTTATTCTCAAAACACTTAATATTTCTATTTTTCATACATTCGTCTACAACATTTAGCCGCGTCTTACATGGCCTACCCCTTCCTTTTGATCCACACACTCTACCTTCATATATTTGATTCGTCAAATATATTTATATTTCTTATATAAAAACTATATTTATAATATATTACGTCCACTTTCTAGAACCCCCTTCTCTTCTTCTAAGAATAATTAGCTTTCTACGTACGCTCTTGAATATATGCAAAATTTGGTTCAGGAAAAATGTTTTTTAAGATAATAAATTTCGAATAATTCCTTACCTCAATCGATTCTTTCTGAACTACAAATTCGTAAACAAATGCGCCTCCCAGGAATGTGACAAAAGGTTTGGTAACTCATTTGTTTGAGACGCAAGTGCTCTTAAATTTTAAATTGTATTAAAACAAGAGTGCACATGTCTTGTGTTCATTACTTCACTAAAAAACCCGTTATTAAAGTTCATTTATGCACAACAGTTCTCAAGAACGCTGTAGTTTAGTTGTTAATAGAGTTTACCAATTAATTCCTCAAGTTTCTACATCAGCTAACAGTATACTATATTGTGAGATCTCGGTTGTGTGACTATCGTGTTCCAAAACTTAGGTAAGTTTCAAGTACAAAACTATTTTTGAGATTAACATGTTGAAAGAAAACTTTGTCAAGCTTGGTTCATAAAATTATTTTGAAAATACGTGTATCCTTATCTCTTATGTTCGGGGGGGTAAGTGACAGAACAGAACGAAACAATGTTCACTATATTATTATTATTTTTATCACCTCGTCTTACTACCCGTTCAGGTTGTACGTACTTAGGCTAATGTGTAATGGTAGGGTGATTGTGATATGAAATGGAGGACCTACAGTTTAACTTGGGATCCGAACCACGGTGGAGGCCTGGCATCCCACACATTCACAAGTTGTGATTAATACAGGTCTTGTCAGAGGTGAAGTAAGGGTTTGGGCAATCTGATAAATCTGTGCTGGGACCGAGGATTGAACCCCGGACCCTCAGCACAGAAGTCCGACACCTTACCCCTTAGACCACCAGGTCACCATTTGGTTTTCACTATAAATTTTAGATATATATATAATATGCATACACTAGAGTCGCGTTAATTCGGCCTTAAAATGGTGGAGTTCCAGGCTGGATAGCGGAAAGGTTGGATAATATGGAACCCGAGTGTAAATAATTTTCAGTATGGGTTTGTCTAATTTTTTTTTTAAATTTTCGTTTAACATTTAACTTTGTTTTAATACAAACTGCCCATGTTCTTATTTACAGTACTGTACTGTACAGTACAGTAAAATAATACTAATAATTGATATAAATACACCTAAGGAGCTCTTCCACGAACCCAAAACACATGTGAGTGCACACGCAACTCATGTAGTTGATATTTTTCCTTGGCGATCAAGTTAGACAGAAAAAAAAATTAATATCAAATAGTAAACTATATTTATGGAGAATAGCCGTTGTTCACACGGTTTAATTTATTAATCTCACAATACGTGTTAAAATTTAAAAAAAATAAAAAGCCCTTGGTACTCTTTCTGTTGCGTGGAATTTTAAGTTAAAATGAGTATACGAGCATCTAAACGAAAAACCTTTCGAGGGGCCGCCGTATTTAAACCGATAGTCAGATTTTAAAAAACATTGACATTTTTTGAAACCAGGCTGAGATATATATGTACCTATTAAATTTCGCTTAAATTGGCGAACGCGTTTGACAGTTGTAGTGGAACAAACATCCATACAGTCAGACGAAATGCCAAATGGTCAAGTTTTTAACCGCACCTCTCTAAGCTAAAAGTAAATAAATTCAACTTTGTCTACGGGTTTTCAGTTGAGTTCACAGCTATAAGGGCTGCGGTTTCGATTCTTATTAGTTCCAGCAACTCCATCTTTTGTATGTATTTCTTGACGTATTTATAGCGATAAAGAAAGAAAGGATGAATGAATCCTTAGAAGTAAACTGGATTTTTGTAAGAATG
>CABFWB010002387.1:0-41140 GCA_902151455.1 Timema bartmani
AGAATTACTGATATTTTATGCATAATTTCACTAGAAACCTTGTTTCTAAGGAAATATTTCTGACATGGAAAATATAGGTACAAAAAACAACTTATGGAGGGAGGGAGTAGTTTTACGTTGTACAGAAACATAAAAACATAATAACTTTCTATCATGGTTTCATCCTTTGTATCGTGGAGTCGCAACAATGGATGTATGATTGATTATGTTATTTATTCTGTCTCTTTCAGGTTCAAATTATTTCTGGCGTTTTACGCAAAATTTTACTTTTTTTTAACATGCCTCCAAGTAAAAATGCGTAATGGGACCAAGAGAATAATTTTCTATTTTGTCAAGAACCGTTATGTAAAGTTTAATGTTTCTAATATACATTCTAGATAAAAGTTTATCTACGAGCTTACCTAGACGTTCATTTATTCATCCTGATGTTCATGATAATTATATTAACATTAGAGTTGAGTCAGTTGACTATTTAAGATGAAATCAACAAACAAAATTGTCCAACTCAAATTTGAAGAAATACTGTTTTTTGAGCCGATTAAATAATATTGTTCACTTTAAAAACCTTTAATCAGACACACTTGATAATGTTCAATTTACCACAAATTAAAATGATTGCAGACGAATTAAAAATATTGGTTAAAAAGGGACTGGCTGCTGATTGTAATGCGAACATAAGTTGAAAACTCGTGTGGCAAACTAAATTAAATGTAACTTTTTAAACATTTCCTTTTCGGTTCCAAGTTCAAACCAATGAAAGCTCAATTTTGACATAATCTAACATTTAAAATAATATGCGAAATGTTTCTCTTCGGTGACATGTTACAGTTTTCTTTCCACAACATTAAACTTATTTCTCCCTCATTTGACACTAAATATTAACATTAAAACTAGGTAGGCCTACTCTCTTTAATGACTTTAGAAAATCGCTGTTAGATAAGCAATGCTGTTAAAAAAACTACATTCGAAATAAAAATATCCCTAACCAACTAAGAGTATAGTTTAAAACAATAACTCTTAGAAAAAAATATTTTAAAAAGGTTCTTACTTTTGTTACAGTAAACTTCATTTGAGGAAAAATGGCGCCAATTTACGTGTGTAAAACTTGTAATCGTCCATACTTTCTAACTCTCAAACCCAGACGCCAATTTCATGGCAGTGTACTCTCAAACCCCTCGTTCAGACAAATTATGATTTTAGATTTTATGTAGAATAATAAGTTAAACGTTCTGTGTTGTATTTATAGGGGCTTCAAACGTTAGTTATTACTTTTTATTTAATAGTTTTTTGGATATTGAGTCTATAATCTACTTTACGTCATCAACCAATCACCGGTTTATCGAGCTTGAAGCCCGCGCCATCTTCATTTTTGAACAAAGCCATTTGGAAGTGCGTTACGTTCAGTTCGCATCAAAACTGTACAGAAAACATGAGTTCTAAGGAAAATAACTCAGAAGTTGCGGTAGACAAAGCGACAGAAAATGACAAAGCCGGTGGTGATGCGAAATCGGAAGTTAAAGGAACGAAAAGGCCGGCAGAAGTAAGTAGATACTACATAATTTTACTTTTTATCACTAGTGCTTGTGGGCTTGTGCTAGGAGACGCTCATTAGAGTTTACTAGTTTATATCTCTTGTATTAGTGTTGCAATTTAATGTAATCTTAGACATTTTCTGTTTTATTGTGTAAAATGTCATTTTAAGCAGTTTTATTCTTAAAATGCATGTATCAATATATGTTACCATGTGAGGAAAAGCCGGCCGGGCAATCCGATGTAGAGGCGACATTGATTTCTTAAGACACATTTTTTCCGATGGTGTTAGCATCTCACGATAATAGTGTAATGTTTGTTATTGTAATTTCGTTTGAAATTAAAGTATATTATTGGTTGGCAATATTTTTAAGACTAGAAAAAGGCGTCCCGCGCTTTATAATTTTGTCGTACCCGTGCGTGAGGCTATGGAGTCTTATGTTTTGAACGTGGCGGTCTTTCATTCTTCATTATTATTAGTGTTGAGGCTAGTCAAAAGTTAAGAATCAATAGTAAATTTGTAATTAAATTAGTTTTAAAAATTGCAATAGGATTTTTTAAAGAATATTCTCGTATTTAATCATTACACATTTGAACGATGCCCTTAGGAGATAAGTTGAGGACAGCCATTTTTTTATGCTATTTTGAAATCTTGTTATTGATTTGTTGAATTCTTGCATAATGGCATTAAATTAGATAAAATAATTTTCACACTAAAGTAAGGGTTAAATCAATCACTAAATTTTAGAAAGTTATAAAGGTGGTAATTGTGCATGGTTTTATGAAGGGGAGACATTGACCTTGATTAGTGTGGTATCCCTTCACACCACATGTTTTGATATTTTCTAGAAATAGTCTTGATTAGACTGGACTCTTGTAGTTCTATTCTTGCTTTCTAAAACCTATATTTTATTCCATGAATAACACCCGCTAACAAAACAAACTATTTTACAGCCTACATAACCTAACTTATTTTCCCCCAAAGCTAAACATACCGATGAAAGGTTGGATAGTTTGTTTATCTTTACACAGCCTTATAAACTTGAATAACTTTTAAAAAGTTAGTTAGATTCACCCAAGAGACAGGACGGTGTCGCTTAGTGGAACTAGCGCCCGATTCTTGCCTACACCTTAAAGTTTGTTTAGATATATTTTGAAACACTTCAGACACTGCTATGATTTATTCTGCAGTGCTGCCAACACATAGTAAAGTAGGTTAAACTAAATATTATTAAATAGCCCAGACTAATGTTATTGCCGTTAAGGTTATGTTTTAATAATGAGTGTTAAACTGGTTTCTTATAGTTTGGTCTTGTTTATTTTTTAAATATCCCATAGAACTTTGCATGTGGCTCATCATAAACTATTTTCATAATAAAAAAAATTTTGGTGTAAATTTCCTCCCCTCACGCTCAACTAGGACTAAGCTATATATATATTATTTGTACCAGAGCACATAGCAACTAATCTTGAGTCCACCCAAATCCTGGGTAGTAAATATAGATGTACGTGGCTCCCCCTGGTGGGCTTTGGGGGCCCCATAACACTAGCGCTACAAGCCAATGTAGTTGACATTTATTTAAGCCTCGTCTTTAGATTTGATAAGTTTCCCTAAAAGTCCTGAATGGTCCTTAGAAATAGGAATCTCGTCTACACAGTTTGTAACCTTAATCATGTGACAGTTCCAACCAATGAGAAGGCCAGAGACTGGTCCAATTAAACTCTGAAAGAAAATGGTCCAGCCTAAGACACAAGCGGACGTTATCTGTGAAGGAGATATGTTAAAGAATACTATTGGGAAGTTAAACCTACCAAAGCGATGCCTCTTTATGAGAACTTGGTATTATTTTCTGAACTAGCTCAATGCACAAAACTTATCATTTCTGTGTGTGTTTGTTTCCATGACAACGGATCCTTTCACGGTTAAAACCGGACTAGGTGGGGATCTTCAAATCTCGCAAGAAATACGGTGGCTACAAACAGGAAAGTCGACATTGGGGAATTTAATCAAAAATAAGGAGAACTCAGGGAATTTCACGGTAAACGTTTTGTAGCCACCTTATAGAAATTAAATTATAAAACGAGGAATGGAAATGAATGAATTAAAAATAAAAGGAGAATACTTAAAAATAATAAGTTGAACGTTAGGGAAATAAATAGGGACACAAGATAATCTAAAACAGAAGTGGAAATTTGAAAAGCAGAAAAAGGCTGAACCGAAACTAAATTGTTTACAAAAGCAAATTAACGATTACCGGTGCATAAGGCTTTACGGACGAGTGTTTGACAGGTAGGCTTAAAGAAGAGGGAGAAAATCAATAGAGGCAAAGAAAATTGAGCATCATGTATCCTCTAGTCAATACATTACGTTTGTATACAGTTAGTGAAAGCACATTTGAAAATCCGGACGGCTCCCGGTCCCGATTGATCCGGATTAACGACGCTCCACTGTACATTTAATTTTGTAAATCTTTATAAAACTAAGTACCCGGTCACCTTTACTCGCTTTTTTTTTAACTTCAGGTCACTTTTCTCACATATTTCCATCCATGAACATAGTTTTATAAGAAAATTTTATAATATCAGTCCCCCAAATATATTAATTATGAATAATTGTTTGCTTGGGAATCCAATATTTTACTAAAACTTCTTTTGTTTAGTATTAATCATTTCTTTAATATGGTGGAAGAGTTACCTAACTTAAACAAAAGTACCTTAAATGTAATGACAAACATAGGCACGGCTAAGACATGTAAACAGGGAATGTTTGAGGGACTTTGGTCGTGCCAAAGGTATCTCTTAGAGTAAGGCACTTGCAGGGAGATGAACCTGGACAACATGCACTTGGGGTAAACAAATGCGTTGAGAATATACACGGTTGTCCCAACGAAGCAGGGTAAGCTCAGTTCCGAGTCTTTTCTCCTCTCTGTCAAAGTGCATGCGGGAGAGTCATTATGTTACAGGAAGACAAAACTACTCATTAGTTCGTTACTTTAGGCTGAAATGTTTTCCTGACTGATCACTGAAAAACAAGGGATATTATCACATTGATTAAACAAACTTCTTTTATTTACCATAAATGATCAAATAATACAATTTCAAGCTGTTTATTTATAAATATCAAATTGCATGGCTGCCATGTAAAACCTGAACCACTTGGTTGCATAACTCAGTCTTTATTTCTTTGTAATAGTCCTGAGATCGCAGTAAGATATCAGTGGTGACCCAAATTAATACATGTTTTTTAAGGATTGGTCAGGGAATCGCTGAATGTATTTTTAAGAGTTGAGCGAAGCGTGGTACATTTTTTGTAAAATATTCTTATAAACTATTGCACAATTATTTAAATTAATTTTAGAAAGGAGTGCGAACTGCATTGGCATTTGGCCGCATAGAATGCCACATTGAAACAATTTTTTACCATTAAATGACTCCAATTGTTTGAAGTATGGTACACAATATTGGGATTAAAACATGACACAATTTATGTTTACTTTCTTTACATTTTTATCTAGGAAATAATAATGTAAATATGCTTGTGAAATTTTAATTGGCCATCAGAAGAAATAATATACTGATAATATACTATCGTGATATACTATGCTCCAATTAGTAGGCTAGTTTATTTATGCAGCAATTACAGGTCATTTCATGAATTACTTGGGTTTTTTCACTTACTACTAGTTTGGGTCATACGCCTTTGTCCCAATTACACTAATGTGTTGGGGATTAGGAAGCTGCCTTGGCCCTGGCGATCCTCGACCTAATTTACTTGAACTGCTCTACATTTACCAACTCCTGGTTTCCAGTTTTGATTTTTAGCGGCTCTCCATTTTTTTAAATCGCCCGCCCAGCCCCTCTTCAAACAAGTTGAACAGACAAACAACATCTCTACCTCCTCTTCCTATCTCTACGTTGTTGGTCTCACCTTCACTCGCTGTCCCAGGTACAGGTTTGCAATCAGCAAATATTTCCATCAGTTTCTCCATTTCACTCTACCTAACATCTTTTGTCAGTCGATCATATCAATGTAGACCTCGTCCTTGACTTCCAACACTCTTTTTGAAATTATTCTCAACATCCCAATGGCATCTTTGATTCCTTTTCCTTTTTTCTGAATCCATCACACTTTCTTTTCGGATGTAGATTATCTTGCCACGATCATGAGTGAGGCTGATGGTTCTGTGATCACCATGGCTACGTCTGGAAGTCCTTGGGCCATTCTCCTGTTTCTTCAGCAGGTCTACTGGTATGTTGTCATCTCCAGCAACATTTCTTCTTTGCATTATGGGTCTCTCCACTTCACTCTTTCCTTTATAGTCTTCTTGTGTTCAATCCCTAAGTTCCTTGTACACCCTATCTTTCTCAAATCGTAAGAAACTCCTTATGATCAGTCACCCTTGGGGTTTTCTATTCCTAATGTTCCACACCTTTGTTTTGCAACAAGTATGTGAAATAAATCCATTTGGTTTGTTAGTTCAAGTTAGATTCACATGAACTGTACACATTTAATAGTTAGATTTTTAAAAATTTGATTTCAATAAAGAAGTTTTCTATGGATTCACAATTTCAATGTAATAAAATATAATGTGGAGCTAGTTTAGTGCAATTGTAAATTTGGCTAATCCTTGGATGTTTGATATGACACATATCTTAATCTGTTTAAATTTCAGAATTGGTTTTGTTTATGCACTGTTTTTTTATGGTTAGTATTATTTAATATTTTTTGGGCTAAATTAATGCAACTTCATAAATCAATAATTGAGCAATTGCCAAGGCAAACTGTAATGTTACTAAGACTTGCTCTCTTAAAATATAGAACTGTGTGGTCTGCTTGGAATAAATTGGCTCCAAACAAAACTGGTGGTTTGGCTAATGTCACCTTCGGAGGCTTTTTTAGTTAAAAGTATGATTTAATATTATTAACTTAGTAGATTACCCATTGACAAACTGAAATGGATTCCTTTAGGTTGTCAGAAGATAGTTGTAAGTAAATTACTTTAAATTAGTTTTACTCAATTTTGATTCATTAAACACAATATTTGTATATAACTTCAATTACGTTCCAAAGCTGAATAGTTGGACATTTACTACCAGAAGTACACTTAGGCCCACTGATAATTAGATTTATGTGACTTATGAAGAGTTCATTTACCAAGAATATTTTTTCATTACCATAATGTAATTGTGGGTGCATTTCCTCTAAAACAATATGATTTTGGTAGGGAGAACATTCAGAAAATACAAAACAATTTTTTGGGACCAACACCAATAACATTTTGCTTGATATCTATAAAAAGTTAAATTCAGGTATGAATATATGAAAGTGTGTGACCTGAATAATGAAAGACTGGGAGAAATAAATGTAAAAGTCTATGTCGTGCCAACAAATATAATGTACCCTCTGTCCCTATCTTACCATTTGTATCAGTGCTGTTAATTTCACAAAAAATACTTCTCAAATGCACGACTAAAAGTTCTTTAAACTTATATTTGTTTGTGTATGTATTTCATTGTGTTCATTGTGTTTTTTGTTTTATCAAATTAATATGAATGAAATGACATTGTTGGGTTCCTAATAAATGTGCTTGTCAATTATACCAACATTACTTTATATTTTTATATCTTCAAAAGTAACTTCCACACATCACTGACAATAGCACTTCATGAATGGTTTCTGAATCTTCATTGGTAGTTTTACTTTAAAGACTTGTAGGATCAAAAAGAAATACAATTAATATAATTGGATATAATTGGACAATTAGAAAATATTAGAAACGGACAATAAATTAATCATTCTCAAAGATACTGCTTTTATCCCAACAAATACAAATTTGAGAGTTAAGGTGATCCCAGGGTTCAAACTGTTACCTTTTGACTGAAAGCTGGGTCACCATACTAATATGCTAAAAGAAGTATGATAAACATTTTAACATTTCTTATTTAAGCTCAAAAAATTATATATTGAAGAAACAAAAGTAATTTGAAAGGCACTGACAAGGGTAGTAGTCAAATAGGGTAAAAGAAATTTACCCAAATAAGTCCAAGTAAGGTCTTTATTTACTCTTGGAGTCGAACACCCTTAAATCCCATCCCATTTGAGAGTCGATTGATCCTTGGCAGTTCCAGGAATCGGCGCTAGAGTTCTCTGTGATCAGACATCTAGTGGCGGCTTATGAAACTATGTTGTCCAGTACAATCAGCTCAGATTTTATGACTTGAACTTTTATTTTGCAGTTTTTGTTAAATATTTAAAACGTGAAAATGCTCTTGGCTCGTTGAGTTCACCCTGTGTATTTAAAAATGATGATTCAGTTTCTAAACCAAGTAAATTATATTTAACGCGTTTTATCACATCCGTGCTTAATTCTTAAATAGGTATCAATATGGATTGATGTGTTCATGTGGCTTTGCCAAGTACGAACGTTATTTTGAACAGTTTGCGCATGTTTGGTTTTAATTATTCTTTGCTTTGTGTCATTCGTTGTTGAGTTTGTTTTGGTATATTGAACCGTCATTGTATCCCGTAGCTATGGTTTTTGTTTGCACGGCGTCGGGTTTTACGCATATGTGTTAGGGATTAGGAAGATTGGATTTAATTGAAGTGTACCCGCATTTGCGTGGAGAGTGGGAAAACCATTTAGGAAAAAACCTCACTATCCCTGACCGGCATCGAACCCCCATCTCGACGTAATCGGCAGTCTAGTCTTTAAGGGTGACGCCTTAGATCATGCGGTCACCGTATTGGGCTTAAAAAAGTTTGATTTAAATAGCCCGGACATTTGTTTTAAGTTTTATAACGATAATAACATTGTAAAGTCATAAAGTTAACTAGCAATTATGAAACAATCCTATTCTAGGGGGTTGGTGGTTCGAGTCCTGGTTATAATTTAAAATAAGCCTCAAATGTGTGTGTAGTGTGTTGACCGCTATTACAGAGGATTGTTTGGGTCGTGGTGATTTAATCCGTAGAACTTTCTGATATCAATCAGTTCAGAAAGTGCACGCCTTTTAAATATAAATATAGTAAGATTGGTGTGGTAATTATTTCTTTTATTGTGCGAGCGATATATTTCTGTTTAAAAGTAGGCTATAACGGACCTCATATTACCATAACATTGGGAAACCTTTTTTCAAAAGTAAATGATCGCGTTACCCCGCACGTATCTCCCGCCAGCCGGCTGCCGCTGTTTTTCATATAACAGATGTCTTCTTTTTCCAACTCGCAAAGGACGCGTCCCCTATCTTTCTCCCCCCTCCACACCGTGCCTGTAGGTTTATCGTTGTAAAGTTAGGGGGAAAAAAGGTACAATGACGATAAAGCGGTTCGCGCTAAAGAAATATGTTAGAAAGAGACGAAATGTGAGGGGAGTAAGATTCGACCAATAGCAAGCCTCCGTTGCCAAGTGGGGGGAGGGGTCGAAGACCTAGCCTCGCGCTTGGGAACCTGGAAAATCAATGTTCCCCCTCTAGTGGTTTTCCGGCCATTGTTTTATTCTTTCTGCACTCATCAGGTTGATATTTAGTTTTTCCAGACTTTTTAGAAGTTTTGTAAATTATAGAAGTGTCTGTGTACATGGCCCTAGGTTAGTTTATTTAGTGATGGGATGTTTAATCATAAAATATATCAATAGTGTATTGATTGCTGTTCAGCGAGGTCATATTTTACTTTGGTATGTTAATAAGTCATCTGATAATATCCAAATTATATTTTTGGTCTGTGCATGAATTAATAAATGCGTGTTGGTAGATTTTTTTATCGTTTACTTTTTTTAGGGATTTGTTTTTTATGGCCATAGCTTGATCCTTACCAGCTCGTGCGATGCGCGCGGTCTACTAAAAAACTGGCAGTGTTTTGTTTTTTTACGGTTGTATGTTTTATTGTTTCGTCTGCTAACAGGAATGAGCTCTAGGTAGTCTTCAAACGGGAACAATATTACAGGGTTGGGATTTTAGCTCTGATAAAAGCATGCATATTGATTTTATTAAATATTCATCAAATAAAAACGTTGGATTTTTTTTAAATGTCCGGAAATATAATAAAAGTTTTGTATCCTCCCAACATTAATAACATTGTTATTGTTATTCATATGTATTGATTTCTATCAAAAGTGACAGCTCCAGATCACATTGAGGTGGCCTGTACTTATTAAGATAGTGATGTCTATTCTGTCCC
This sequence comes from Timema bartmani, assembly GCA_902151455.1. Taxonomy (NCBI): domain Eukaryota; kingdom Metazoa; phylum Arthropoda; class Insecta; order Phasmatodea; family Timematidae; genus Timema; species Timema bartmani. The sequence continues at coordinate 9,707 of CABFWB010002387.1, forward strand.
ACGCCAGCTAGTGATGTCTATTCTCTGTCCCACGCCAGCTAGTGATGTCTATTCTCTGTCCCACGCCAGCTAAGTGATGTCTATTCTTTAGCTCTCAAAACAGCCTAAAACTAAAGAAAAATATGCTCAACTTTTCCTTCTTAGCGACCTGTTTGTTGCAAGAGCTAATTATTTAGTTAACCAACTGAATTTCGAAAAGGGGGGTAATATTATGAAAGCGGCAAGAGGGATAAGGATTAATAATTTTAAATTACCTTCCAGTGAGGGTTAAAATAATTTCTCAGAACAAGACAAGGATAATAAAGAGAAAAGAAGTGGAAAAGTAGAACGGAGGGCTGGGGAAGCATATGATTTGGAAAAACTATCCAAAGAAGTTTTTATGGGTTTCTCATTTGTTTTTTTTTAGCTTGCAAAGAATGTTTGTCTCTAAAAGAAAGTGTTTTTTGTCCCTTTTTAATGAGGTTAAATTAAAGCGATTAAAGTCCAGTAATATGAACGTGTCATTTGATGTGTTTCAGAGTAAAAGTGAGGATGTGAAGAAGCAAAAGAAGGAAGAGAACGGTGAGGAAGATGAAGATGTGGAGGATGAAGAAGATGTAGAAGGGGAAGAGGAAGATGAAGAAGAGGAACTGCCAGAGGGTGATGAGGACCTTGATGAAGGAGAAGGTAAAATAACAACCAACTTACAGTCCATCTAGCGTAGGAGTGGAGGTAACTGACTGGTAGCTATAGTCCAGTCCATCTAGCGTAGGAGTGGAGGTAACTGACTGGTAGCTATAGTCCAATCTAGCATAGGAGTGGAGGTAACTGACTGGTAGCTATAGTCCAGTCCATCTTGCGTAGGAGTGGAGGTAACTGACTGGTATCTATAGTACATCTAGCATAGGAGTGGAGGTAACTGACTGGTAGCTATAGTCCAGTCCATTTAGCGTAGGAGTGGAGGTAACTAATTGGTAGCTATAGTCCAGTCCATCTTGCGTAGGAGTGGAGGTAACTGACTGGTAGCTATAGTACATCTAGCATAGGAGTGGAGGTAACTGACTGGTAGCTATAGTCCAGTCCATTTAGCGTAGGAGTGGAGGTAACTAATTGGTAGCTATAGTCCAGTCCATCTAGCGTAGGAGTGGAGGTAACTGACTGGTAGCTATAGTCCATCTAGCATAGGAGTGGAGGTAACTGACATCTAGCAGAAGCTTCCAGATCTACTCTCATGTATCCATCCTCACAACCATAAAATGTGTTGTTTTATTTTGAAATTTTGCTGAAGGAGAGCGATTTGAAAAGGACTCCAACAGGTCAATGTGAAAGAAGAATCTTAAGTTGGTTTGGACAGGTTGAGAGGATGTGTGTGGATCAAAAGGAAGGGGATAGATCATGTAAGACATGGCTAGATGTTTTGTGTGAAAAAGAGAAACATTAAATCAGATTAAGCAAGGGTATGGAAGTGTGAAGAAAGTTAGTGAGGATGAATTAAGTACAGAGTTTTTGTTTTGTGAGCTATACACACAGTTTCTTGCCTGATTAGCTATGTTTGTATGGCCTACTCCATTTCATGCACTATAGGGAAGTATTATTAGAAGTCAAGTGAAGAGTTCAGAAAACTTTACACATTTTGGTGGTAGCATAATGTCCCTGTTAATCGGCCGTGAGTAAATTTCTGGGCCTGGATTCACTAACGGGAGCAAATAGTTGTGCCGGCGCAAGTTTGAAAGATGTGCCCAAATCCTTATTCACTTTAAGAAGCAGGCGCAATTTGAGAGCAAATATTAAAATCATGATTGTCACTTCAATAAATTTAAATGGCGGCAAATTATCGTTATGGCTTAAAATACAATAATTTGTTAACTGTACTACAATTAATAATAAAGGAAATAAAATAACATAAATTTATCAACCACAAAATTTGTTTCAATTTAGATAGTGGTAACAAAGCAATTACTTACCTTTTATTGTTGAAATCTTACATTCCAACGTTATGGCATTTCTTGCATTATTACAAAACAAAACTTCAAACGAAACCACGAACTGTGTAATCTTTGTCTAGATACAAAGAGGTTTGTATTCCTCTAAATCCAAAGACATCTCGTCACTAAATATGGCGGTTAGTATAACTTTAAAATAAGTTTTAAAGTTTCTATAAATGTTTTATTAATGGAACTTAAGCTTTAAACTAATAATATTAATAAATACTAAATAATATACTAATATTGTTTTTGTAAAGCACCCACAAAAAGTCCACTTCTAATTTTATTGCTAGTTTATAAGCAAAATATTTAGAAATCTTTGTATTTGCTGTAATTTTTATTAAAAATTTAAAATAAAGTAGCCTTGACTTTGAAAGTAAATTCTTCCCAAGGATTGGTTGAAAAGTGCGCAATTGATGACGTTTATAGTGAGGTCACCATGATCCTGCCACCAGTTTGCGCCTTGTTTAGTGAATACGGAAATGGAGCCACTAATAAGGCGCATCTTTGGGAGTATCTTTGGTGCAAAGTTGCGCTCGTTAGTGAATCCAGACCCTAAAGTCATTCGTAAGTCAGTTTTAGGAACCTCAAATCTGCTGTTTTTTGCTTATTTGTTCTGATATTAGCACCTGAATTTAAATTAATATTATTATGATGAATAAAATGTTTGGGTAACTTGATGTTGTTGTCTTTCAGAAGAGGAGGAAGATGATGGAGAAGGGGAGGGGGAAGGGGATGATGATGAAGACGATGCATAATGAGACGTGTGTGGCAGAGACTTAAATAACAAACAAAGAACCCAACACGTGAGTGAACGCGCGCGCATCAAGATCTGCAGTCAAACCCTGGGACTACACAGTTTTCAAGTCATCAATTAAATTAATAAAACTTGTTAACGATGGATTGTCCTAATTTACCCCTAAACCCCCTGTTCCCTCTACTGTTGTATTTTTAGCTGTTTAGTCCGAGCGTGTGTTTGTGATGTTGAGGTTTTAGCTGTGAGCACGCATCCAACACCTCCCACTTCCTAATGTTGCTGCTTTGTACTTCCAAGTTTTGTCTGCAGGTCTACTGGTTTTGGGGGGAAAGGTAGTTTTTTTTTAAATAATAAAAGGTATTACTGGTTCGTATCATCTATTTGGAGGGTAAACTTTTAGTAGGTGATTTTATTTTATATTTAAATTAATATGTATATTTTCCTCATGTTGTTAACTTTATTGGTGTTTTGATAACTTTGAAATTCACTTGATGACTCTTTCCCCCCAATAAGAGTGCTACGAAGATTAACCGTGCAAGTTTTAGAGACTAAATATAAAAAAGCGCATTTGACGAATGTAATGTGTGTTTTTTAAGTTGCAATGAACGAACTTTTTTGTAATAACAATGGAATTTTTATTTTATTCTTTTTTTTAATATAATTTCGTTAGCTCTATTCATTTACTATAAATGTGTTAGTCTGTTTTGAGGAAATAAGAACAAAAAAAGTTGTAAAATTATTTTTTTGTGAAAGCTGTAACATAGAATAGCAAACCTTTTCTTTTTGTATTGTGTCAAATTATCCAATCTTACTGTACAAAGAAAAAACTTAATAGAACAAAAATGTGTCCACACTTTTGAAGTTTCACCACCTGTAGTAAAAGATGTGCATTTGGAACAGAATACTTAGTCGTCGTTACAAACTACAATTTCGTACGGAGGCAACTAACTCGTTGCTAGAAACCAAAAAGTGAGTCATCTACCCACCAAATATATTTACCAGCTGCAACTTCATCCGTCTTGAGAAGAAATGTTTTTGATCAGGTCAATACACTTATAAAACTAGAATGTAAAGAGTACCTCTTGTAGATTGTGTTTTTGTGTGTTCATAATACTTGTGGAACCAATTTCTAAAAAAAAAAATTAAATTGAAATATGTTTCTTTCACTTGTAACATTTTAATGATTATGGGTCAGTTTTTTGACCATGTAAAGCTCTGCTCATTCCAGCATCTAATAATAATTGTTAAAAAGTATTCTCAAAAGAACTGTAGTCAGTTTTTTGGGGAGTCACATTAAAAAAAAAGTAATGGTTTTTGTGATTACGTTTGGACACATGTATCCCATGGGAATTACAAAAGTGCTAGAATCAATGTATGTTTTATTCATGCGTTTGGTTTAAAAGTTTCCTTTTTAGAGGGGTGGATACCTCTATAAATAATTAATGGTGTGTGAGGAGGGGAAATGAATTGCTTGTGTGGGTGATGTTGGGCCTATCTTCATTCTTGGACAACAAGCTTCAAGTTTTATACTTAAATTACAATCATATTTATCTGGCTGCTGGTAAGTTTTACACAGCTGTCATGTATATTGTCAATACCAATAAAGTAAAACCGTTTTCAGTGTTGACCTCAACAAAACTATTTCACAGCCGTTTCTTTGTACTGCTATTTTCATTGAAATTAGTTTTCACAGTACATAATATCTGCAATTATGCTCCATATTATAATGCAGGTTTTCATTTTTAAGGTACAAAAAGTTAAAATAACCACCCATACTAAATTTGTATTTGTCAACTACTGTAAAGAAATACATTAAATATTTATCAAGTTGCCTGTACTGTGGATGCCAGCTCAGGGAAAAAAGCTGAATGGGCAGATTTGTACTGACAATCTTTAAAACAAATGAATGGAATATAACATGTTGATCTCAGGAGCTGTGTGTCGTTATTTAATGGATTCCTAAAACACTGAGATGGGAGCAATTTTGTGTCGGGCCAAGGTGTCTAGGTGAACTTTAGGAGCTGCCCTATTATTCAAGCTCAACATGAAATGTCTTCGGCTGGCTTTTGTGCATATGCAAGTTATGTTCTTTCCTAATATATTACGATACTCTACTTTTTACCTTTTAATGGTCAAATATATCGGTCAAAAATGTTCTGGCTGGTTCTTCCAAGAAATTCAAGTTCTGGTTGAAAAATAAGGTTTTGTTCATTTGATTTTCAAATTAATACTTTTCTATTCAAGCATACCACAGCAAATGATTGGGTATGTTATTTTTTGACATTTTGGCTGTCGCCAAGATTTGAAAATAAATCCTGCCTTACCAAAAAAACCTGAGAAAAATAGTTTCAGAAAGAAAATTAAGTTAAATAAGACGGGCGTTATAAAATAAAATTTAATAAAGAATGCTAATTTGGAGGACTGTGAAACTAGTTAATATTGGTTCTGATTCTATTTCCTTTTAAAATCTCTGGTTTATTTACTTGCCTGATAAACCTATTATATTACTGGAAAACCCATGGGGACCACACATGAGCTAGTAATATGTTGAAATTAGTCTTGTTATGGAAACAAGTACTCATCCAGAGAGATATTTGAAGATGTGTGCCTATAGAACAGCAGTTCTTGAACACATTTCCCCTTAACCAGATGCTATCTTAGGGAATTTTGAGGCCCCTCCTACTCCCGATTCTTTTTTTATTTATCCATACCTATGATTACCATCCACTCAATGTAATAAAAGTAACTCCATGGTGTCAGCCTGCATTCAGGTTATACCTACCGAGTCTACCAAACTGTTTGACGAATCAGTGCCAACTCTTGCGCATAAAGGGTGTAAATGGTCAGCACGACGACGCCTACAGCCGTTAAACTGCTTTCTGTACTGGGGCCACTACTACTATATTCAAGTAGCTCCTTATTTATCCACACCAGGCTAAGTCTAACCCGTTTTAGACCCACTGCTTGCCAGATAATCTGGAAGCGCCAGAACCTATGACTACTAGAAGACAAAGGCGTCATCAAATTGTAACAATATCTACATGGTTAGAAATTTAAGTAAATATTAATGTCAGGGCTAAGAGTGGTATGGGTACATTTCTGAGTGCATAAGAGAGACAGATCCTATTCAATCAGCCTAGTGTAATTAAAAGCACACAGCAATACTCAAAAGCAAAAAATATGAGTAAAATGAAGTACCAAGCATCCATGGAATCAGGTGGATTGTCCAACCCGCATTGCAATTAGAACTAGTTCTTAAAGCCTAACTTATCTAACATAATGCTGCTTGGAAACAAACGAGTCTTCCAACTTGGGAATTTATGCTCAAGAAGCTATTTAGATGCACAAACTCTGACTAACAGGTGAGATTATCTCGGACTATTAATACTCTATCGCTACGTCATTGGTTTATTGCTAAGATATTTACACATCTTTTGCTGTAAGTAGTGGGGCAAACAGGGTACTTGACACCCCCCTTCACCAATACCACAAATAATGTTAATAGAAATTTAAATAATATCAAGTATAGCTGAAATATTTAGCACTGAAGATGTGTCTCAGGTATAGGTTACATTTTAAGACCAGGCTTCTGACTTAGGCTTAATACACAAAATTAACAATTGAAAAAAACCCACAAATAATTGCTTCGATACCATTTACATTATTTAAATCTCCCAATTACTAAAAAACTACTCTAAATAATTTTTAAAGACATTTACTATTCATAAATATTCTCGGCCTTCAGGTATTAGGGGGTTGTGCAACCCCAAGCCCGCTCTCTCCATCAAAATATTATTGCTACAGCCTTGATTGAATGCCTCCCCCAAAGTAAGTGGCTGGGTGCGCCACTGATTAAGTAAACTATATGAAAATGTATTTTATTTCACCTTTTCGTTGAAGTATAATTATATAAGATCACAATGACTAATAATTCGTTACCATAAATGTAAAACAAACACTAAAAGAACATTATTAAAACTCCACAAATTCTTTCTACGAAAGAAAAACAAGAATTACCTTCAACTAGCCTCGTCACGCGCCCTACCACCCCCTTCCTGACCCTACCAGTGCTGAAATATCTAAATTTAAAAGAGTGATTAAGAGTGTGCCAAATACATAATAATATATGTGACTAAAATGCCTAAACATAATCGATGTATTTAATTAGTGTATAATTTAAAGCATGTTACGTAAACTAACTATTATTTTACAATTTAATTTTATATATTTTTTATGTAATTTTACTTGAACTTTACTAAATTAGCTTAATAAATAAACATTGTGATTTTGAATCTTTTTTCAATAGTTGGCACAATGCTTTGCCTGTTACACATGAACAGCGTGACCTGGGGTGTAAAAACCCGAACTCATTGGCCAAATACTTGTGGGCGAGCGGAAAGGAATGTGTTGCAACCCCCTAGACATTGGGCAAGATCATTAGAGCCTCCCTAGCTTGCCTTGCGGTTTTCAAGCAGCAAGCCCTGGGTTTCCTATTGTGTTAAGTAGAGCCTTTTGGAAGAAGAATTACTTTAAACACAGTATTCTTGGAATATGAATCAATACTAGTTTTAAAATTACATATATATTTATTAACAATTTAAACATTACTATTTATACAGCTCAAACAACATCGAATTTAAAAAAAACTAGTCCATATCATTATGGGTATGCGGCGCAAGACTAGCATACCCGAAGAATACGCCACTGTGTCTCACATTACCAGGATATGCCACTGATACACAGTAGGATTATGTTATTAAATGAGACGTTTCAGAACGGGATTATGATCACAATCAGAGTATAGAAATATTTCCTACAAGCTTATAGCCTACATGATCGTTTGAATGCAAGATTATTTATTTATTTAATAATGGGAGACCAACAGGGTTAACCAAAAATTTCCTAAATAGGTCACCACAATAGTACAATTGAATTAATAATTAAATATAATACAAGATGGCCGTATATGGGAAACATTAACTAGACCGTGGGGAATAGAAAAAAAACAAGAAAAATATATAGTCAAGTACAGCGACGAGCAAAACAGTATTTTAAAGTAAATTGAATAGTGGCAAACTGTAATGAAGCAAGTAACTTGTTTGCCATGCACAGTAATGTTATTAAGCTAAATTGAAAAGCCATTTTTTAAAAAGTATTAGTAAAATTACATGAAGACCACAGGCTTACAATAATCACAAAGATAAACACAGAATACACAGAGATACAAAATAATACCCACAAAAATATAATTATATTGTGACTATTTTCAATTTTTATGGTTGATACTGACAGAGAGATACCCTATAAAATAGTAAGCAACACAATAATTACCACACAAAGTTTGTCATTCAAACAATTGTAATCAAGCTGTTAATTACCGGTACCTTATTTCACTATATTTATTTAACTTTCACTATAATATAATTTATATATCTTATTCTGAAACCAATATAGACCCTAATAGCCAATTTTAAATAAAATATATTTTAGCGTTAGCAGAATGTAAACAACATGGGTGATAGCTACATATTGTAATATATAAAATATTTTACTAGTATTGGTACACTATTGACTGTGAGACTGAATTGTATATCCTTTAATGTAAATGTTTATTCACCCAAGTGTGATATAATACTTCACTATTTTTAAACACCAGAGACCTGTTTTCGTAAGATATTATCTAGGTTGATATTGAAAGAAACAGTTAGATCTGTACCCTCAAAATCAAGAGTCATGCTTTGATCTTTTATTTTGGTGTTTATATTAATCTAGCAGTATAGATATCACTGGTATGTCTAGGTTAGACAATGCTTACATAGCGTTTTATATTAATAACAAATGAAGAATAAAAGTGCTTAGTAATGTTATGAGTGCTGCCATCTTCCTAGACATTTCACAAGTACCTTTGATTGCTCTCTGATTTCTGTTTGACATACATACCTAAAATTTTACTAATTTTCTTAGGATTTATGTTTGATACATAAATAATAAACTACATGTATGTTTTTTAAACAATTTACTAGGTGACATTTAAGATTTTAAATGTTTTAAAATTTCCTATTGTTTTAAACAGCTTTCCTATTTCTCCGCTAGAGTAACAGTATCAGAATTAAGGGCCTTGAGGTTGAGGTGTAAGAGAAACTCTACTTATATCGTTGGCAGTAAACTGCAAAGTAAGAGTTTATGTTCTCGTTTTACTAGACATATGTGCTACATAACTGTACCTACTGTAAGTATTTTATATATTTACAATTGCATTTGAAATTTCTACTAATATTCGTGTATTTTATAATGATTGTGAAAGTGTCGTTAAATAGCTAAAATAATGGGGACTTCTATTTTGACGTTGAACGCCATCTTATATTAACCGTTTCGTTTTAGTTTTAAATCGTTAATCATCGAACTAACACAATATTTAATTCGTTGATAATGTTCACCAGACTCTTTTTAAAGATAATCAGAATGATATAAATTTCAGTATATACGTTTCTGTTATGTATTAAAATGTTAATCTTTCTCTTCAATTTGGGCGTACAGTAGTTGGCAACTTACAAATAAATTATAATTTAAGCTTATTTGCCCCATTTTGTGATATTATTTTATTTAATCATTACTTTACATTAAATCAAATACAATCATCATAGGGATAGCCTTTGATATTTTTCTCTATTTCATTAAATTCAAAATAACTTTTAACTTAATTTTTAATCCTAGGTCTTTTTTTGTCAATTTATTCTTGCTAATCTCCTTTGTTTTTGTGTCGAACTCTAATTGTTATCAGATCCACGCCAATTAAAGGAGTGCTCTGATTGTTCTAGATTGTTGATGGAAGTGTAATTGGCATTTATCTTTATTTAAAATGCTCTAGTTGACTTCGTTATTAGTGTGCTCCATTCCTCCAAATTCAGGTTTTAAGACCAACTGCCAAGCCACAAAACCTAAAGCTGCCATTTGAAAATTGTGAATTAAAAATAGACAATTGGAAGTGTTAGCACTGTCAAAATTTTGCATCATGGAATTTTATCAATGATCGGTAAAAGTGAATCGTTGAGAGATTATAGGTCCTCACTAAACTCTACCAGCCAATAATCTTTTATGACTCTTGTCTGGCCTAGTTAAGTTCTCTCACAAGGCCTACACCTTTATTTGGGTATTGAATGTTTTATGGTCACTTTTGAGTATATTAAAACAAATTACCTTGCATTGTTATTAATCAGTCCAAGGATCCTTGAGTTGTAGTCTTGATGAATTAACACTTGCCACACACTTCCCAACGAAGACTGCATTCAACTATTTGAACGGCAACGACCTTTATACATCCCTGGGTCTCTAGTGCTGCTCTCTAGGAATGGTCTTGGAAACCATGTAAACACCATCTTTTAGCCCTAAAAGTGTGTTTTACATTGGTAGATCTAGTAGTAGAGTACGCAGGTAGAGTGCTTACTATTTAGTAACTAGCTTAATGTACACCTTTTGGGATAGTGAAAGTAGAGTACTAATGATAGCGGGCAAAGTAGAGTGGATAGCACATGTGGAATAGTAGACTACTTGCCCTTACCCCCCACAATTCTTACTATACTCTACCAGCACTCTACTGGTGTAAACAGTTTATGGGGAGTAGAGAAGTTTGGTGCGAACGTGTGTCCACAAGTTTTGTTTAGAAATACATAACCTCTGAAACTTCATTCAAAGATCTTTGCAATTATTCCTAAGCACTTCTTCACGATAGCGCGATGATGACGCGGTGCGATGTTTATTGTAACAAACTCTCCTCTCCAATTACTGGCTTCGTGTGGACAGTTGCTCTACCAAGATTAGTTGAGTGATTTGGAGAAAAAATATGATAGTTTATTCTACTACTAACTTAATTAAACTAATACTGCGTACTAAAGTTGGTGTGTTTTTGTTGAAAATTAACGGATTTTAAATTGTTTTGTTGTGTCTGCAACTTTTTTTTACCAGACATCATGCCGAGAAACAATTTAATAATGTTGGCGATATTAAATTCTAGACGTAGAATGATTATTAAACTTTTTCATATAGCCTAATCAATTAATTATTAATGGCAATAATTAAAACTCTGATTCAAGAACAGGTGAGAAACCAGCACGTTAGTGGGTCGAGTAAGCTTAGACCCAAACAGGTACCTAGTAATATGCACTGCTAAAAAAGTTCACTCACCTCTTATATCGTAGGAAAACTATAATTATTTTCTCCCCTATAAATAAGATGGTGTTATATCAAGCCATCGTTTGCACTAAACTACTAGAAGTATTTTTAGCAATAAAAGTATATTCTCTGAAAATAGTCCTGGTGAGGCAGTTAAGAGGAGTTTGTTGACTGTCAAACTGTGGGTACAAGATGACAATACTTTGTACCAGTAGTTGTAGTTCTGAGATGAGGGAAAGACGATGGTGTGTTGCTGTGTGCGGTCCACAAACGGAGGGAATATTTGTTCTAATACAAACATGTTTTTATAATGAATACAAACAAATTGAAGATGATGTTTGGTCAGAATTATAGGACTAAAGTTAGAACATTTTTGTGGCAGATAAAGGAAATGCTCTACAAACAATTTAATTTTGTTCTTGTTTGCAGTTAAATACTACCATAAAAACTGGGAATTAGAACCTGAGACTTATTGTGCTAATGCTCTACCAATCGCTAGAACATTACCATTTTGTCTTCATTTTTCATACTAACACCACTTATGATAAAGATTCAAGGTCAGGGTGGGTTTGCTCTTAACAAATGATGGTTTATGATGTATTATATAATGTTCAACTCTTAAAGAAGGAATTTTGTGGTAAAAAAAAGTCACTAATTCTTGTTTCGCCAACTCAATAGACACCTATTAAGATTTACAAATGGATGGTACCTACCAATTTTTGCATCATTGGGAAATGTGATACTACGTGGTTTTCTACGACTGCTGTTGAAATTAAAGGGTTGTTAAGTTTCTGTTCAATACAACCCAAGCAATCAAACTCGACACAACTCAACGATTGTTTGGTTTCTGTTCAATACAACCCAAGCAATCAAACTCGACACAACTCAAGGGTTGTTTGGTTTCTGTTCAATACAAACCCAAGCAATCAAACTCGACACAACTCAAGGGTTGTTTGGTTTCTGTTTAATACAACCCAAGCAATCAAACTCGACACAACTCAAGGATTGTTTGGTTTCTGTTCAATACAACCCAAGCAATCAAACTTGACACAACTCAAGGGTTGTTTGGTTTCTGTTCAATACAACCCAAGCAATCAAACTTGACACAACTCAAGGGTTGTTTGGTTTCTGTTTAATACAACCCAAGCAATCAAACTCGACACAACTCAAGGGTTGTTTGGTTTCTGTTCAATACAACCCAAGCAATCAAACTCGACACAACTCAAGGTTGCAGGGCAAGATGTAGCTACAAATCCAGACTCTCTGTTTAGTAAATCTGTTGTTATTGCTCTTGTAGACATGGTCCGAGACAAAGGATACAGCTTGTACAGCTCTCCAAACAGCGGTATGGCTCGCTTGTGGGCTCACCGTGGAGTAATGTCAATCATAAATACAAACTGTTAAGATATAATGAGGGAGATATTGAAACTGATGGGTGTAGAGGGATATAAAATGGGCAGAAGGGGGAGCAGAAAGGAAATGGAGGGGTAAGGAAAGACTGTTAATAGAGGGAGGGAACTTATCGGCTATTTTGACAATCCACCTGTTAGGACCTATAGGATAACTTGTGCATTAGAAGTCCTAGACAAGAAACAACTTGGACTTTGAATCGAAGCAATAAGTTATTGACTACCTTAAACGATTCACTTCCAGTGGTGACCAGCTTTCCAGTTCTTCGTGGATTTCATTTTTTTTAAATCTTGTTTTCTTCCATAGCAATGAAGCCGTTTAGCGAAGTTTTTCTTTGAATAAAGAATGTCTGGCTGAAAATCTGCCTTATTGCTAAACGTGTAACTTATGATGTAGTCACTTCTAATTATGACAATTTCAAAAAAGATGATTCATGCTGTGAGGAATGCATCAGGAGTAAGGAAAGAAGTGCTTAAGAAGAAGAAAAAGATTGAAGTAGACTTAAGTCAAAAAAGAAAAACAGCATCGCAAGAAATAAGAAAATTAGAAGGGAAAAGAAGTTATGCAGAAAGTAAAGGAAGAGGCAGAATTGTTAGAACATGAAATGCAAGAATTGAAAAAGTTTTGTGGTCGAATGAATTTTAACTTTTGTCTACATTCTAAAAAAAATTGTTTTTTAGTTTTATCATCTTAATTTTTAATAATGTTAAGTAACTGCAATTATCTTTATTTCCAAGTAATTTTGATCAACATAATATTCGTTAGTTATTTTTCATTGAAGATTCTATGTCTTTATTACGATATATTTATTAAACAAATTCATTATCAAAAATATAACTTGTGGAAAGTATCGATTGTCAAGGGGTGGTGGTGATAGTTAGTTTTTGTGGTAGAGTAAACTCCCTGGCTGTAATCATTTTTCGAAGTTGCGCCACCAAGGCGGTTCGAACCCACAAACATCAGGTCCTGAGGCGAGCACTTTACTCAAAGACCACCGAGGGTGACTGTGGTATAGGTCATTCGAAAAATGTTGTGTGTGTGTGCGTGCATGTGTGTGCATGTGTGCGTGTGCATGTGTGCACATGTATTAAAGATGGGTCAGATCCACCTTTTTTCAAATCTGAAAATTAATTTTGCTATCAAATCCCTAATTAAAATTTGAATTTTAGAAAATATTGTAAGCATAAGTGTAACTTTCCCAATAACTAGGATTTTTTTCTTCACTTCTGATTTTGCTTACATTAAATGGCAACTTAATGATCTAGGGTTTGGTTGGTTTTTCCTATCATTATTTTGGTTTTAACCAAAAGAAACTATTTTAATACTTTTAAAAAATAACTCGAACTTAGTACCTATTTAAAAAAAAAAAATTACGATGAGTCTTGAATCCATGAATATTCCTTTTAGGTTTTATGGTCCCATCCTTAATATATACGTCAATACACTTGATTCTTGTTGTAAAAATGTTTAACTATGACAGACCTAGGTCTACCCTAACTTTCTATCATTTTATGATTTTGAAATTGGGATTGTTTGTCTCCGAGTACCTTTCATAGTTACTGGACTTCTTAAAAAATAATAATATACTGGAATTTGATAACTCGTCAGGTAGACACCCTGTTATATTGGCTAGACAACTCTTTGAGGGGAGCTATCTTGGTGTTAGCAACTAGTTAAATATGTTAGTGAAGAATATAATAATAATAATAATAATGTGTGTTTTCCAGGATCAAGAATTGATAGCTGTGAGCTCATTGAGGGCTTCGCTCATATTGTGATAGTATACTAATTATAAAGTGTATTGCAAACCAAGACAGACAGACACGTAGTGATTACATTGTATTCTACATATTGTAGACTATTGTAAGGTTCCAGGCCTTGTTTGGCCCAACTCTCATGATGATGACCGAAACACACATAAACTCCAACCACATCATTGCGGGATTAAACAATATAAACAGCCAAAAAATGTGAGTATGTCACGCCGAGTTTTGCACCTACTTTCATACTTTGATTTTTAAGACAAATATTTGTTATTTGGATTGACAAATTTATTTAAATATAAATTCACAAGGTCAAAGAAGCTTCCCAAGAAGACATCTGTATTAGAGCATTTTACTGCACTAAATTGTTATTACTAATTGATGATTCCTCCTCCATGCAAATGCAGGTACACTTCCTCTAAATTTGACTTTGCTCATCCGAACCCAACTCAAGTACATGTATATGCAAATAAGCAGCGCTGCCAAAAAACAAACCAGTCTTGTTTTATTGCCGGTCCCCTATTTTATCTGTTAATTATCTTGCAGGGAGATTGACAAAGTGGAAGACATTGGCTGGAAAGCTAAGCTCAAAATCCCACCAAAGGACCAGCGAATGAGAACCAGTGTAAGTATTACGTTCCAATTTCAACTGCACGCTCATCTAGTCTGGTTTGCCGGACAGCGCTCTTCTGCCAGACATGGTGGTTAGAGACGCATTACCTGGAAAGTATTTTGTAAGTTGTTACTAAAAGCAAGTTTTGTGCTCTCTAGGACGTAACAGACACAAGAGGTAACGAGTTTGAGGAGTTCTGTCTGAAGCGAGAGTTGCTGATGGGTATCTTCGAGAAGGGCTGGGAGAAACCATCTCCCATCCAAGAGGCCAGCATTCCCATCGCATTGTCCGGTAAAGATGTCCTGGCGCGTGCCAAAAATGGCACAGGCAAGACAGGCGCCTACTCCATCCCAGTTTTGGAGCAGGTGGATCCTAAGAAAGACTGTATTCAAGGTGGGTGGACTTGATTCACTCTTTCACACTGAGGGACTGTAGGGCGTGTCAGGTCTCACGTTCCAAGCACACTGAGGGACTGTAGGGGCGTGTCAAGTCTCACGTTCCAAGCACACTGAGGAACTGTAGGGCATGTCAATAGTCTCATGTTCCAAACACACTGAGGGACTGTAGGGCGTGTCAGGTCTCACGTTCCAAGCACACTGAGGGACTGTAGGGGCGTGTCAGGTCTCACGTTCCAAACACACTGAGGGACTGTAGGGGCGTGTCAAGTCTCACGTTCCAAACACACTGAAGGACTGTAGGGCGTGTCAAGTCGCACGTTCCAAGTACACTGAGGGACTGTAGGGCGTGTCAAGTTGCACGTTCCAAGCACACTGAGGGACTGTAGGGCGTGTCAAGTCTCACGTTCCAAGCACACTGAGGGACTGTAGGGCGTGTCAAGTCTCACGTTCCAAGCACACTGAGGGACTGTAGGGCGTGTCAAGTCTCACGTTCGAAGCACACTGAGGGACTGTAGGGTGTGTCAAGTCTCACGTTCCAAGCACACTGAGGGACTGTAGGGCGTGTCAAGTCTCACGTTCCAAGCACACTGAGGGACTGTAGGGCGTGTCAATAGTCTCACGTTCCAAGCACACTGAGGGACTGTAGGGCGTGTCAATAGTCTCACGTTCCAAGCACACTGAGTGACTGTAGGGCGTGTCAATAGTCTCACGTTCCAAGCACACTGAGTGACTGTAGGGCGTGTCAATAGTCTCACGTTCCAAGCACACTGAGGGACTGTAGGGCGTGTCAATAGTCTCACGTTCCAAGCACACTGAGGGACTGTAGGGCGTGTCAATAGTCTCACGTTCCAAGCACACTGAGGGACTGTAGGGCGTGTCAATAGTCTCACGTTCCAAGCACACTGAGGGACTGTAGGGCGTGTCAATAGTCTCACGTTCCAAGCACACTGAGGGACTGTAGGGCGTGTCAATAGTCTCACGTTCCAAGCACACTGAGGGACTGTAGGGCGTGTCAATAGTCTCACGTTCCAAGCACACTGAGGGACTGTAGGGCGTGTCAATAGTCTCACGTTCCAAGCACACTGAGGGACTGTAGGGCGTGTCAATAGTCTCACGTTCCAAGCACACTGAGGGACTGTAGGGCGTGTCAATAGTCTCACGTTCCAAGCACACTGAGGGACTGTAGGGCGTGTCAATAGTCTCACGTTCCAAGCACACTGAGGGACTGTAGGGCGTGTCAATAGTCTCACGTTCCAAGCACACTGAGGGACTTTAGGGTGTGTCAAGTCTCACGTTCCAAGCACACTGAGGGATGTAGGGGTGTGTCAAGTCTCACGTTCCAAGCACACTGAGGGACTGTAGGGTGTGTCAATAGTCTCACGTTCCAAGCACACTGAGGGACTTTAGGGTGTGTCAAGTCTCACGTTCCAAGCACACAGGGACTGTAGGGCGTGTCAAGTCTCACGTTCCAAGCACACAGGGACTGTAGGGTGTGTCAAGTCTCACGTTCCTCATTGTACACTTCACACTGCATACTAAGTTTGTTAAGAGCATATGAAGATATGAACTTAGTGCTAGCAACTTTTATAATAGTCTAACCTGCTTCGATGGTCTAATAGTCTAGGGTGTCACTTTCTCCATGGACTAGATTCCCGATGACGGGTAGAATCCTTCAAGTGTCAACCACACAACCTTCCTCATCCCTAACTCAGTGCTAAGTAGAAAATGTAGCCTAACTGTTATTGATTCCAGCCCTGGTGATCGTACCAACCCGAGAGTTGGCCTTACAAACTAGTCAGATCTGTATCGAACTCGCAAAGCACATGGAGGTGAAAGTGATGGTGACAACAGGGGGTACCAATCTCAGAGACGATATCATGAGGATCTATCAGAAGGTCCAGGTGATAATCGCCACACCCGGACGTATTCTCGACCTGATGGACAAGAACGTGGCCAACATGGAACACTGCAAGATACTGGTTCTGGACGAGGCGGACAAACTCCTCTCCCAGGACTTCAAGGGCATGTTGGACCACGTCATCTCGCGGCTCCCCAAGGAACGACAGATCCTGCTCTTCTCGGCGACATTCCCTCTCACGGTCAAACAATTCATGGACAAGCACTTGCGGGATCCTTACGAGATTAACTTGATGGAGGAGTTGACGCTCAAGGGTGTTACTCAGTACTACGCATTTGTGCAAGAGAGACAGAAAGTGCACTGTCTCAACACACTATTTTCTAAGGTAATACATTCAAATCTACTTATCTACCTGGTAGGGGTTTGCAAGCACCAGTTCTTTCAATAGTTTATCTCGAACAAGCTTTTCATGAAGCTTCTGATTGTCTAATGAAGCTTGGATCTAATAAAAATATATAATTTTAAAACTATAACATCATCATCAATTGTTTCCAGCCTGTGTCTGGGTCAGTTAAGTAAAATGCCTCCATCTTCCCCTTTCCTTCCGCCATTCTTCCTCCTTTAATTTCTCTCATTCTTCTCACTTGGACACTTGCTGTCTTGGCCTCCTTGTGCTCTTATTCCTCCTACACACTTGATCTTTGGCGTCCTCATTACATTCCCACACCATCTCGTGTATGCCCTATTATGTAAATAATATTTTAACAGTATTTTAAGTTATTTAAAAAGTTGAAATTTAATGAATATGTCTCAAATATTTTAATAATAGATACATGCCCGCCTCGGTGGTGTAGTTAGCTAACGCGCAAGTTTTGTGTTGAGCTAGACTGCCGAGGACAGGGAAATCGAGGTTCGAATCTCGCTTGGGTGAGTTGAGGGTGGTTTTCCACTCTCCTTCCATGCAAACGCAGGTTCACTTCCTTTAAATCCAACCTTCCCAATTCCTAACCCATTAGCGTAATTAGTGCTAAGCATATAACCAGAACGGGTAGTAAGACGCGGTGCTAAAAAAAATATATACATTATCGGTTTAATTTATAAATACAGTATAACAAAATAATTCATAAATATGATTTATCTCAAAACCTCCCTTAACGCTCAGTAGTGCCAACGTCGCTCAGTAGTGCCCACGTCGCTCAGTAGTGCCAACGTCGCTCAGTGTGAGCCCACGTCGCTCAGTGTGAGCCCACGTTTTCAAGCTTTTGGTTCTTAAAACTCTTTATAGGTACTTAATTCTCACTTCTTCACACTTAGCCATTTTAACGTATTTTTAAATTCTAGGAACCGGACCTCCCCACTTATCCCCTATTCCTGCTACACCACTACATACTTTGCTGTGTCATACAAAGTAGAATAAAAAGACTTGGATGCAGTTGTAGACCACTTTGTACTGCTAAAAGCACCCTGGTGTCCGCCCCTCAAACTAATGGCGGCAGATTCGATATCAGTTGCACACATCCTTCTCGTGTATTGATAGTAGGGGGTGTAAATGTTCTCTGCCCGCAGCTACAAATCAACCAGAGTATAATCTTCTGCAACTCAACACAGCGAGTTGAGCTGTTGGCCAAGAAGATCACAGAGCTTGGCTACTGCTGTTACTACATCCATGCCAAGATGGCGCAAGCTCATCGAAACAGGGTGTTCCATGACTTCAGAGCAGGTCTTTGTAGGAATCTTGTCTGCTCAGGTAAAACTTGCTTCGCAGGAGAAGTAAAACCCTCAGTCCCATGTTTATTGTGGCACGGAATAGAACCCTGGACCTTTCCCAGCAAAATAAGGAGGTGCTTTCAGTCTCATTCATAGACTCATGTGTGCTGATATAATCAGTTGGTTCAGAAAGTGCACGCTAAGTATCTTAAATAATATATGAATATAAATATAGACAGATGTGATGATTTCTGGATTCCCCCTCATTTTATTAAATAAATGAAACGTCCTATTCTGATCTGTCAAATAACTTTTTTTCTGGGAAACTTTAAGCAAATGTGACTGCTTAATGTAAACTTTATTTACCCTGTTAAGGTAGCTCAGTCTTATCTTGACAGATTAGACTATGGTGTAGTTAAGATAGGGACATAGTATAATTGATCAAGGTAAGACTGATACCTTTTAGGGTAGGTAGGTGAAGTTTATATTGAGAGCTATATAAATATCAATGTGTACCTTATTTGCGTTTTTACTTCTTAAATTTGTGATTGTAGAATCTTAATAGCCTTAGGAATAAAATCCAGAATTGAAGAAAAATGTAACTTCTTAACTTTATCATTTTCTTAAGATATGATTTGTACTGCCATTTTTCAACACCACGAAACTTAACGGGATTTCAACTGTACTTCTAATCCATCATAAAAGTTTTCATTCTTCGACAGCCAAGTTGGCATCACTGTTTGCAGAAACTTCCATAGCATCAATGATTTGGGAATAGACCGTTTTGTTGAATTTGTATTATTTTTAAGTTCTGCTTAGCAAATAAAATCAAACCATTATGAAACAGTCTTGACCAATGAAGCTTTAATTCTGTCTTAACACGTGAGTGAATGTGGGTTTTTATTCTAACAGAGCACATCACTTGTTGGACGTAACATGGATATCTTTGTGTTTCAGATTTGTTCACACGAGGTATCGACGTACAAGCTGTTAATGTGGTGATCAACTTTGACTTCCCTAAAATGGCGGAGACATACCTCCATCGTATCGGACGTTCGGGCAGGTTTGGGCATCTCGGCATTGCCATTAATCTCATAACGTACGAAGACAGATTTGCCCTTCACCGCATCGAACAGGAGCTGGGAACGGAGATCAAGCCAATACCCAAGGTATCTAAACACGTCCCTTTAGTTTTAACATCTATATAAATATAGACAGATGTGATGATTTCTGGATTCCCCCTCATTTTATTAAATAAATGAAACGTCCTATTCTGATCTGTCGAGAATTAACTTTCATCTGAAGCTTTTAGGCCAGTGAGATCAAATACCTAGAGATGGGTTGAATTTACTTACTGATGAAAAATATTAATACAATGGAATACTAGAAATATAAACCAAATACTAACATTTCTCTTATAATCCATTCATTAAAGCTTTAATACATCCAATTAAGTGTTAAATTGCTGTTCTGGGGTCTGTTCTTTTAATTATGTTAGGACTATAACCAGTATTAGAGCTCTATAACAAATTTATATTGAAAAATTGAATTTTTTAACCCATTGGAGTAGACATACTGAACTGTTCCATATGATAAGAAAATGGTCAGGCTTAAGGTTCTGTTCCGTCCACTACAAAGACTACTGGTTTTTTTTCCCCGCAAGCTCTAAAATGTATTATTTGATACCATGGTCTGACATTGAGTAGGAAGGTGATACAGATAGTGATGTGGACACTCGCAGCGAAGAAGTTGGAATAGAGTTAGGCCGAGGTGATTATCATACGCTAATGAACAATTAAAGTGGCTTTGTCTCACTATGTGACAGTTTAAAAAGCTTCCATACCCCTATCGGGTAGTAAAGCTTATTCTTAGTTATGGCTTAAAACAATGTTGATATATAAGTCTGCGTATAACCCGAACGGGTAGTAAGACGCGGTGCTAATAATAATAATGATATATAAGTTAGACGCAAAGCCCTAAAACAACCAATGGACAGATTTTTTGCTAATTCCTAAGATTGGACGTTGTAAAATGACCAAAGCCTGAAGTTCTATTCATCTACAAACAGCCAAACCTGGGATTGTGCAATTACTAAACTACCAAAGTTGAAAATACAGTGGTTAGGCGAGTCTTTAAAAAAATGTAGGCCTAAATAAATTTGTAAGCTTGGTCCAGTTCTGTTTGTATATCAATGAGATCCACTTGCCCTCTTGAATTCATGTGGTTGGGTCCGCGCCACCTTCCCAGTCAGGTCGAGAAACAAACTATAAAATGTTATTTCAGGCTTTGGTTGTTTAGTAATTGCACAATCCTAGGTTTGGCTGTATGGAGACGGCCAAAGCCTGAAATTTAATAGAACTTTGTCCTTTGCTCATTTTAAAACGTCCAATCCCAGAATTGAGAAATAATCCATCCAACATTTATACCGCATTGCCCCGAATATAATAAAACCCTAAATTTCTGAAGGTGTTCTACTTGAGATCTTGAATATACCTCTAGATAAAAACTTAACAAATATGACAGTTGTTAGGCTCATAATGCCTAAATCGTTGTATCCACCTCTGAAACACCAAGCTTGTTCTCATTCCCTTGAGTCTCTGAGGAATGTTCTCCTCACAATCCCTCACTTGAGGATCTACCACCAACACTGAAGGGTGTAATACTCTCTCTACGGTTAGATGCGCTCAATGATTGGGAGGGGGGTGTACAGTTCTAGTACGTTACAAAATAGACCTCTGTAGGAATCTTAGGAGATAAACATCGCACTATATTCTGGCCAGTAAGTTGTATAACAACTTGTCAAGGAAGAAAATATCTAGATATCATCTCAAAAGTTAAAAAATCTCAAATTTGAGAAATTTGAAGAAAAAAAAATTTAAAAAATGTAAAGCTAATGACTTCTCTATTTAAATTACAAACCAATCTGAGAAGATATTTTTAATAGCACCTTAAAGACCTGGAGATGATGGGCTGTTTGCACCTTTTCCCCGGAATATCCTTGTTTAAGAAATGTTTATATTTTCAACTGTTTCCAACTTGTTTCAGGTGATTGACCCGTCTCTCTACGTTCCTAAGACACTAGACGACTCTCATGCGATCGAGGAGGGGAACGTCAGCAAGTAAACTAGCGTGTTCCAGAAAGAACCCTGAATCGAAGGGAATTCTTCAAATCATTATTTATGCAATATACAGTGACAATTTTCTTTATCGTGTGTACTTTTACTTTTTCATCGTGTTGAAAATAACTCATCGGTTCATTTCTCATTATTGTAAATAATTTCAAGCATCATTTCATTACAAACAAAAAAAAAGTGGCAGAACTTTTAAACCAATCAATGGTTGGTAAACATTGTAAGACGTCTGTGGCCACAGTTTATTGGATATTTACGCCTCCTTTTAGGATTCCTCATGAGATGAAGCAATATCACCTTTATTTCTATTGGTGATACGTCATGATGTGTTCTTAAAGGATTAGTAAACATCAAAAACTAATAAGAGTTTTGTTAGAAGAAGAAAAAGTTTTCATTTCATGTTTCGAAAGTTCTTTTTGTAAGAGCGATCATTGATGCGAATAAGGAAAAAAAAAGACTACTATTTAGATTTTTATACTATTTATAGAGATGCCAGAATCGCGCAGAACTGATTTGGCCCATATTTTCTAGACTGAAATACACAACTCTATTGAATGAGTATTGATTCGTTTTTGTTGGGTTGCGTTAAACTATTTAAAATGTCCGATTAGTTGAGAAGAGGATAACAAAGTCTTTCAATGGAGTTGTGTGGGGAGGGACTAGTTTTATAAATTTATTTTTGTATGAGATTGCACTGAAATTTGGAGGTAGTTGTAGTGACAAAATTAACACTATAAAACTATTAATTTATTTTACTTCCCAGGAATGCGCGGTTTGGGATAATGTTTTGTAATTATTTTGTGCAACATCTATGGATCTCCCAAAACATTATTCCTTGCTTGGTTGACTTTCTGGTATTTTTGGTTTACTTAAGACAACTCTGTTTCGGGATCATACAATTTAATTTGTCTTTTTGAGTAGTCGTTAGCATGTGGGAAATTCCACTCAGAATTAATTTCTGTTTTAATTACTAAACTGAACAAACTAGTTAATTTGTCACTACATTCTGCTTCCATTATTACACTTGAACATATTTTCATATGTCTCAAGGTTTCTAAAAACTCTGTCCACACATGTACAAATAAATATTTAACATTTAAGGTGTTATCATGTCAAGCAATACCACATTATTAATGCAGCTTTGGAGTGAATAGAAAACTGGGTATTTGGACACTTAATTATGTTAAATGAATATCGCTGTGTTGTAAATTACATTTAACAAGTGTTGATAGTACGACTCATGCCCTGCTAGCCATATGTCTAAATTGGTGAAATTTAAACATAGAAATATACATGGTAGATTTGTTAACGTCAAGTTTGAAACCAAAATTGGAAATAAGCTTTATTTGATTATGAGAATGAAAATTTTTTTTCAACAGTTTGTTTTAATTTTCTTGTTTTTCTTATTTAAAGTTTTCAAGATCAACAATCTTAATATTTTTCGAGTGACATTCGACCCTGTTTACTATTCACATCACGAATAATGAACTATTTAAATTCGGCAAATCGTCTCTTGAGAACTTGAACTATTTTTTTTTATTCGGTGTATATAGTTTGTAAGGATGGTGTTGCGCGCCTCTTACCGTTTAACGAAGACTTGTATATAATTAAAATGAACATCGTAAATATTTTTTTTTATATATATAAATGTTTAAAGAAAACTTGCGTGCCCTGAACTAAGTTAACAAGATGGTGAGAAATGTTTATGAAATGTGTATGAAATGTAAAAGTTTCATTTGACTGAAATGTGCAAAAATTATACTCTAGAGAAGATTTTTTTTTTCGCGGACATTTAAGATTTTATGATTGGTACGTAACATGCGATTGAAGTATGTAGATCGATATTATCGAAGAAGGTAATACTTTAGGCACAAAAGAAGACGGGTGCTTGTCAAATTGGTAAGACTGCTTCATGATGATGTTGAACATGGGTTGGTACATACATGTTCACAAAGGTACAATTAGTACCTATGTACGGAGATCCAAATGTGCTGAAGGTGGTTAATTAGCAGCGACTACTAACGACCAGTAGTCTACCTCCAGCGCCGAGTTGTGAACATCTGAAACTCAGAGCTGCACAACTGGCAAGTGCAAGCCAATCATTAATAATTGTAATAGATTTATTTTTAAAATTAATATTCAACTGCACTTGCCATGAAAGGTTCTTTGTGACCTTTATAAAAAAAATAGTAGAATTCTGCACCTGAAAGATTAAGAACCACGTTTTGATTTAACCAAATTATTCAGTTTCCTTTTGTTCTAATAATATAATTTGTTGAACGTGTTCACCATGATATATTGACATTTTGCTGGTTGTATCATTTCTCACGTTGGTGGTGAACTTTCAGACAACGATTTGAAATCTTTCTGGTGCAGAATGGAGCCAGCTAAAGGAATGGACACCACTTTTAAACTGTAATTAGTAATTATGTCAGTTTTTTTCTCATAGGAATACCCGTTTGGCGGGAGAAGTTTTTAAAACAGTTTTGGTGATCTCGTTCCAGCTGGCTTTTATGTTTGAAGTTGAATTTGGGTGTGGCCCTCCAAACTCAATTTGTAAGTATTTGGTTGTTTTTTGGAATTCTTAATTTATAAACTTTTTTTTACTTTGACAAAATTAGGGCCACATAGTGTGTGTGTGTTGAAAGTAAAATTAATTAAGTATTTACGTTTACATTTACATAATTATCCCTCTTAGTCATAAATTACAACATTTTGGTGTCCTTTTTGATTTATTTGAAGTATGACGGAAATAGTTCTTGCCTCAAGGATTGTTCAGTTCTAGTAAGATTGCGAACTTTGACCTCAATAAATGTCCATATTTATGTTGTCTTTGTACATTAACTCTCATCATTTGGTTTGTTGTTTAAATCTCATAATATTTTATGTGTAAAGTATATTACATAATAATGACACTTCCATTGTGATGGTTTTAGTGATCTATTTGGACGACCTTGAAATAGGGAAGGTTTGCGCAACTGAATATATTTTCAATGTTTTAATGGTGCTCAACCGTGGCCCAGTTGCGTGGGTTCCAATTACCATCAGTATTAGCATTTAGCTGTCTTCACACAGTCGACTAAAATTGTTTTTTTTAAAACTTTTGGGATTTATTCCACAAAGAATTGTATTGAAATTCCAAATAAAGTAAGAACTGAATTATAATGAACAATTTTATAAATTTTTGAGGTTTTAAATGGCTAGGCTATAGTTTCTTAGCTTCAATTACAATTTTTACTTTGTGTAGTTGAAATCTTTAAAAAAAGATAGTGTTAAACTTTCTTTGTGACAAAATAAACCACAAAAGGCCCCAAAACTAACATTAAATCACAAATAATGAGAGGTGCCCACAGAACAGTCCAATTAACTAATGTGTTGGGTTTCAATTCTAGCTTCAGAATCAACGCCGGCGAATTCTCAGTCTTACAGGCAACTAAAAGTTGTATTTTCTATGGTCAAGTTTGCCATGAGAGTTTGATGATATCCGACTTGTGCAAAATTATATTTATTTTAAGTTGGTAGGTCATAAATAATCCTCATATCCGGCTCAGTTTGAGTACTGTTCTCGTATATGTAAAGGAAAACTCCACCAAGCTGTATTGTGATTTTACTAAGGAAGTTCTAGGAATACATTAAACATTAATTCATATTCTCTTAGAAATGTAGATACTGTAGTTACCTAAAATTGATATTTGAATGGCAGTTCCCAACATTATTTCCAGATGAAACATTTAAATCATAAAGCACACCTAATAGAAACTTCATAAAGGGGTGTGCGTATATTTGTGGTAAAATAATTTGTAATTTACGATCTCTACATGAACAGGTCTATTGCTCTTATGTCTGCCATTTATTTTCAAAGCTATCTGAGAATGTCTACCAAGTCAAACATATTGAACCAGTCTTGTAATGTACAATAAAGGTAGTATTGTTGTAATTAGGAAGAATAGCCAGCGATGCTCAGGTATAAATTGTTTGGATGAAACTTCAGATGTTGTGTCTATTAGTGTTTTAATTACAACCTGTACTCTGGCATCGCTCAACTAATCATTTATAATTGAGGTCTTGGTAACATCTGACAATTTGTTTGTTGGGTGCATCAGTAACAGTTTTAAATGGTAGATTTGTCTATTAATTGTACCGGTTGATAAATGTCAACGTTTCATTATTTTGTTAAAACTAGTGTAGAATACTTGGCTTACCTTGACTGATTAATCCCCATCTACAGACTCGTTAAGTCCGTGGTAAGGACTAGTTTTTACGGACTAACAATCACAGTTAATAAATATGTTTAAGTTTGATAGTTCAAATCATGTTATAAATATATTTATTGTGATTATACTACTTAACATTTCAAGTACACCCTGGACATTTTCTCAAATAGTTGTTTTCTAAGTTATTAGCTGACTGCGTGGCGCTTGTAGACAATATTATTTCAAAGAGTTTTATTGAAGGAAGTCTCTGACATGGTCACATGGTTGGACGGTGTAGACTACAGACCTACTGAGTTAAGAGTATGTAGAAGGGGCTTTACACTGTAGCTCTCTTATAAACTACACCAGGGTGTAACTAAGCAAGGTAAACTAAATATCCACCGTTTCAAATATTACCAAGTCATTCATGCTATAAATTACAGTTAATCGATCAATTATATATTATTATTATTATTTATAAAACTATAATATTTCTAGTATAAAGTCTAAGAAAATCACAATATTTCTTGTCAATATGTATCGTTAGATCTCAGATCAGTATTAGATTGTTTACCATCTTGGAGTGGCTGCGTATAGCAACATGTTCACTTTGGTTGCATTTGGACTGATTAGCTTTTTTAATTCAAAATAATTAATTTCTACTGTACACCCTTTTCAATTTGTTTTATGAATAAAGTAATGTTCTTTTATTTGTAAATGGACTTGGGAGCTCCACCTACTTGAACTAGTATTTATTATGTTAATAGTTAAAGCATCGAAGCTGCTAAGATAATTCTTATCTCTGATTGTTTTGTTCTTACCTTGTTAAACATTGAGGATGACAATATAAACCTTTACTTTGTTCTTAGAACCGACATTTTATTTTCGGTGAATCATTATATTTATTTTTTCATAACTTAAAATATAAGGTTTTTAATCCTAAAACAGTCGACATCTTTTTTGTCTGTTGTCAGGAATATTTCTGAGCGCCTGTAAGGCTCTGGTAGATGCTCCCGTTCTGATATTACCTTTAAATGAGAATGTAATGTTAAAAGTTTGTCACACTGCTTGTAGACCATCTTACTTCCCCCCGTAGATTTAGCCAACATCTTGTTCATGTAATAATTATGTTTTTCTTTACAAAACATAAAATTGGAAGGTAATAACTATACATTCTATTAGAAATGCAACTTATTTTCTCCCCAACTTTAAGCAGACATTTTGACAGTCTTCATTAAAATGTTAAGCGTGTGACTTTGGTCTGAAGAATTTATCTTTTTATAAGTTTTTTAGTTGCAAACTTTGTTAACCTTTCCATTTTATTGATTGTATTCTCACATGAACGTTGAATCTTAAGAATTATGTCGCTTTTATGATATGACTGATATAACTGACCTAACTTAAGACATTGTTATACAAAGCTATTTTGTTTCTGATTGTGTTTGGAGCTAAATCTCTTTATTTAAAATTAAGCTTTGAATTTAAATTGTGTTTGAGTATCCATCTTACCATCATTGCTATTTTTAAATCCTGCTAAACATTGCTAATGACCTATAGCTTAAATTATTTATCAGTGGAAAAAGTGCATTGAACGGATAAACAGTTTTTTTTTAGATAATTGTTATTTCTTTTTATAATGAAAATCTGGACTCGTAGTTTTCTATAAATGAATGTCCTGTTTGATTATCAGTGTTCGGATCTAGTGTAATATTCCATATTCAATAAATACCAACTCTTTTTATTTAAAACTACTAGTACTAATCTTTAATATAAAAATAACTTTTGAGGAAGGACTTTATATGAAAACATTTTCCCAAATTTGGGATGTCAATAAATCAAAATGGTTGGAATCTCTAATCTAAGTGAAGAATTTTGGAAATTTGTAAGTAATTTAAGATATAAGAGAATGTATTAAAACCATTGTGTTGTATGATTTTGATGGACATCCATGCTCTAGTTTACGAGGTCGACAATTATACAATTCTTGTGAGTTCTCTTTAACTCCAGCAGATAAACTACATATGCACTAAAGGGCCTCATTTGCCCTTTTGGTTTTATATTTGACAGATTAAATTAATTCCACATCTGAAATGAATTTTTTTTAAAAATCATTAATTTTTTTTCTGTAGTAATGCTTATATTTTTTTAGTTTATTAGAAACTATACAGAAACCTTAAAACAAGGAAATATCTTAAATTGCAAAATTTCTAGAATTCTTCAAAACTGGGTTAGTTTCCTTTTGAATCCGAACAAATGTGTGGCTAAGAAATTTCTAATTATGTAAGCTGTAGACAAAGTTTGATCACAGAGAGCATGTAAATTGTTCATTGGGCGCATTGACCTTCTGGAGCATATCACTCGGCTGGGTAACTTTGTTACAATACCTCCATCTCCATTCTTCTTTCATCAACACCTGATCACCGTATGTTGACAAATTAAGTCAAGATTGTTATTTTTTCAGTTTATTTAAAGATTGTCCCACTGAATTATCTGTTCATCAGAGTTAATATTTTTATGTGGTGGATTCTTGAGCTGTTCAATGAGAAAGCATTCCCCGGATTGAGTGATATGACTCCATTTTGTCAACTTGTATTTGCTAGGTGTGTGTGAAATTCATTGTGAAAGAAAATGTAAACAATTTTGGAACTAATTGGCAGAGATATAATTGGGATAAATAAAACAAAAATTGTTAAAACTTGTGTGTTTTCTCTAATCTAAGGACAATTTCACAAAGGGACAGTATTACATTCAAACATTTCCTCTAAATCCAACCTTCAGAGTCCCCAACACCTTAGTGTAATTAGTGTGTAACCTGACTTGTTCTTTTTGTTTGTGGATTTTGAGAAAAGCAGAGACTACATTAAGGTTTGTTAATGGTTATTTGACCAGTGAATGTTGTGTGGAGTGATATATTTCAAGATCTACAGTTTAGGAAGCCTGGATTATGAAAATATTGGCAGTTGTTACAATCGTCTTTATTGACCCCCTTGCGGTGGAGAATAGACAAACTATTGGATTGGCTGTTGGGCTTGCTCAATTATTTATCCAATGCCAAAGTAAAACTAGGAAATTGTTCCAACTCCTTTTATTGTGTAATTTGTCTTCAGATCTGAGTTTTAATTAAACTCTGGTTAGAACTTTGACCATAGTATTTTAATACAGATCATTTTCTCCCGTAGAGAGAAAATATGGTCTTGCTGCTACTACAATTTGATGTTTTAAATTTGGGCTAAAGCGAGTAAAATACCTACATTAAAGAAACTGCATTTGTTTTTGAGTTTGAAAATAACATGCTTTGTGTGAATGGAAGTTTGAACACTGGTCTTCAGACTTGTCATTATAAATAACAGAGGCATGTAATGGTTTTAAGTCTGTAACGTTCAGTCTCGAGCAGTAGAATTCTTACCTTGATTAATTACAATATGGTGGAACTGAGCAAGATATCAGTTTAAATTAAGAATAAAAACCTAAACTTAAATAGGTTCAAAAGAGAAGTTAAGAAATATTTTTTGGAAAATAATATAGACTAAATATTGCACAGGGGAATAAACTTTAAATGTAGATTGTGTTTGAATTGTGTAGATTTGAACTATTTTTGCTGTTATCAGTTTACCAAATTGGGATGTGTGTTTGTATACATATACACATGTCAGCCATAACAATGTATTTTTTTTAAATAAAATATATTATTGCTATCATAATGATAGGTAGTTAAAGCCTGCTTCTAATTTCTTTTGTAAGTTATGACGGAATAAAAACACCTAAAACATTTCTGTAAACTTTTTTAATCATCCTAAATGTTTAAAACTAGTTGGTTTCGATTCACGCTAATACTAGGATGTTTATATATGTACGAGCAACTTGGATCTTTTTTAAACCAAATAAAGAATCAATCATTTTGACTTTTTAATACGCTACGCCATGGTGGAAAATTGCAGGGTAAGCATATAGATTTTCCAGGTAAATGGTTGTTTAGATGTCGCATCCCGAAAAAAAAAAAAAAAAATTGACAGTAAAATCCTAAGCTATTAGAACTGAACTTAACTCTAGCATATTTTGCATAAGGATATAAACAAACACATTTAACTGTTTGGATTAATCATGGATTTATTTGCATTATAAAAATTAATGAAAACTATTAAGGGACACTATACTTTCGGTTTAACCGGGAAGGTATTTGTATCATTATAGTTAGCTTCACTTTGATAAAACTTATTAAATAGTGCCATAGTAGGATCAGTCAAGGTAGACGGTGCATTGAACTATCTATCTCTTCAATATTACAGAGAGATCTATGGGCAAGAGTTGAACTAAGATATTGAAATACTTTTCAGGGCCTTTATTTATCGCCTAGTATTTTGTAGGCTATAATTTCCCTATAAGGAGTATATCTTCCCGTTTAATTCCCCTTCAAGTTTCAAAGTCACACTGATTCACTTTTTTTTTTTCTGTAAATCAAATGTTTCACTTTCACAAGCTTTCTATTAACGTCACTTACCTGACTTCTCTAAAACTTCTTAGACGTACATTTATCTCGAGCTCTTCAAGAATGGTTAAGGTTAGTTGACATGGCTACAAATTGGCGGATTTTCTTATTAGTTTAAGGTTTCTTCAAGGCTATAAAGGTCTACTCTTTGCATTAACAAACCTAATTTGAGCAACACTTAGCAAGCTTTAAACATAACTCTACTGTACTGTTATTTTTGCGTATCATTAATGTAACTAGCCGATTGCTAATCTTGGTGTACTTATGTACATTCACTTTTATTTGTTGAAGGGCATTTTAATTTAATTGTTGTCCCTTTATAAAGATTTATTTAAAATCATTTTTAAGCTCTATAATTTAAAGCCAATCAAGGTATTTTAAATTAGGCCTACTAGGGGCCTAGCGTATGAATAATGTGCTAACACAACTAAAGGCCTAGACACAGACTCCGTATCCGTAGGTCCATGGTCCGTAAGAAATTGATGATACAATATCAGATTGCTCTAGCCACAGAGTCCTTATCCGTAAGTCCTTACTCCATAGAAGTTGCCCAACTTTAACTTTATACGGACTCGTTTATACGGACTACCAATCACAGCCGAGTAAATATGCGCATGCGCCTTGAAATAATCCATCGCTATGGAAACATATACAAAATGAAAAGATGGCTACACGAGGACCTATTTCAGAAACATTTTCCTAAAAATTCTTAACACCCCGGGAAGAGCGGCTTCTAGGAAAATATTTTCAAAGAAATACCAAGTTCTCAGAAATATTGGCTTTGCTTTTGTAGGTTCAACACCCCTATTATTTGGTTTATACTAGGTTTTACCGGTGTAATTTAATTTTTTTGTAATTGAGATATTTTATGGATAAGAGTGAATTTGAAATGGATTCTATCCTTATTGATTGTGTTCGGCAAAGGCCGCTTTTGTTTGATAAAAAACTTAAAGAATTTAAAGACGTTTTAAGAAAGGAAAATGCT
>CABFWB010002387.1:55472-110493 GCA_902151455.1 Timema bartmani
TTTTTAATTCTTGAGAAGACCACTTCAAATAGTTTCTAAATTAAAAAAAAAAAAATTGGGAAGACTCCTCCAAATATATTATAAAAATAATCCAAACTTCAAAAATGTGAAGAGGACCACTCCAAATAGCTTTAAGGGGCATCCAATTTTCAAACATTTATCGAGGAGAGAAGGTTAAGGTCGGGGGAATGGTGTTTGGAAGGCGAGTCTCTATAAAACTTTTTTTTTCTTTGCTTGCCCCGCCCCACTACACATATAAGGTTCCGCTGCCACTGCCCTTGTGGGGCCTGACGGGAAGATCGTGGTTCGAGTGCCGGTTGGGTGTACTCTGGGCGGGACCAATGAGCTACTCCCCAAAACACCAGTAGGCTAATTGTACATTTTCAAATTGTTTCAAGAGCAATTCTCTTTGTTCTTGCGCCATTAAACCAACCAACCACCCCTTGAAACTGTTACTCATATTATAAAGTATGTGTGACGTAACAAACTCTTATTATTGTCAACTTTCTAGTAGAATAATCTCATCCCGAGTTATTTGTTTCACATCCCTGGCCATGCGTATTGTCTTCTAGCACGTTACATGAAGATTAGACACATCGTGACGTCAGTAAAGGCAAGAGAGTAGTTGTAGCACGTTACATGAAGATCAGACACATCGTGACGTCAGTAAAGGCAAGAGAGTAGTTGTAGCACGTTACATGAAGATTAGACGCATCGTGACGTCAGTAAAGGCAAGAGAGTAGTTGTAGCACGTTACATGAAGATTAGACGCATCGTGACGTCAGTAAAGGCAAGAGAGTAGTTGGAGCACGTTACATGAAGATTAGACACATCGTGACGTCATTAAGGGCAAGACAGTAGTCGGCGCGGTATATTTGATGACTGGCTGATTGTTGTGTGACACTGCTGAATATTATGTTATTATTGAATAAAGGACCATTTTAATTTTGTTTGCCAAGCCCTAAACCAGTATTATTTAGGTTGTTAACAAAAGAGTTATTAATAATACTTGTTTTCAGTGCGTTGATTATATTTATAACTTGATTAATAATTAACTAAACAAATAAACCTGAGGAGGTAGTTTATATTCGATATTATTTTGACTGAACGAGTTTGTTTAAGATATGTATATTATATAACAATTATATCAAATTATATGTTAGTCCTAAACTGCGTCAAGAGGTTCGTCGCGTCCCAATTTGTCTCCAATCAGACATAGCGCTATTAAACAACCCCTGGTGATGACTACGGTCGCGGTTCAAGTCCTGGTTCTGACGCTACTCTCTGGTCGTGTGTCTGACGGCGCAAACAGCGAGACCGCGGACGAGGGTCAGTTCCCGTATATCGTGTTCCTGGAGCTGTCGGCAACCGAGTCGTGCACGGGGTCGTTACTCTCCTCCTCCTGGTCGCTTACCACCGCCTCGTGCGTCGTCGATCACAAGGAACATCCGGACACGATCACGCTCCGAGCCGGACTCGTGTCGCTCGGACGCAAGGATCTCGATGATGAAGAGGAGTATGATCCTCAACACAGGAAGGCCGTCAAGGTAGTGACGCACCAGAGGTTCTCTGACGAGACCCGGGACAAGGTGTCCTCAGCCGACATCGCCCTCGTCAGATCACAGCCGTTCAAGCTCGACGAGTTTGTCCAAATCGTTCGTTTCCATCCTGTGTCGTCGTGGAGCGGTGGAGGCTGCATCGTGGTCGGGTTTGAGCGCGGGACTTCCCCCGAGGGCACCTCCTATCAGGAGTTGCGGTGGACGGAGGCGAGCAGGAGGAAGCTGTGTTTCAATCCCAAGTGCTTTCCCTCCTCAGCGGCCGAACTGACGCCTTCCAGGGCAGAGGTGTACGTGTGTCGAGGGTCGCTCTTTGGACTGATCATCGCGCACCATGTGTCCACCAGGACAGACGTCGTACTCACGACCACGCTGTTTGTGCCGTGGATTCATGCCGTGATCCCGGAACTCAGAGGGGCTACCTTCAAGTTTGATCAGGAGGGAGATGATGATGATTATGATGATTCTAGTACGAGACTGTCATCAGACTTGTTGTGTCGAGTGGTGCAGTTCCTTTTAATGCTGCGCTTGTGTATGTAGAGCATCAAACAGCTTTAATAAATAAATAAACATCGCTGGTATTCACTTTCTGAACCAATTTATACGGCTTACAAACTAGCCTCATACTAGACATCCAGTATCCACCTTTTGTTTTGTCAGACAAAGCTACACCATGACTTAAACCCCAACTTACAGCACGCTGTGACAAGGCTCAACAATGTGCGAATGAAACCTTGTAGTATTATTACTACCCGGTAATATGCTATCATTTATATTCAGTTGTCGCGGCTTTCGACTCGATACTTTGGGGATAATATATCATATAATTCAGGCCTGCATATAGATTAATGGGGTGAATCTGGGGGTTGTCTTTCGTGGAGAGGTGGTTGTCTGTCGGGTGAGGGTGGTTGTTTGTCGGGGGAGGGTGGTTGTCTGTCAGGGGAGGGTGGTTGTCTGTCGGGGGAGGGTGGTTGTCTGTCGGGGGAGGGTGATTGTCTGTCGGGGGAGGGTGGTTGTCTGTCGGGGGAGGGTGATTGTCTGTCGGGGGAGGGTGGTTGTCTGTCGGGGGAGGGTGATTGTCTGTCGGGGGAGGGTGGTTGTCTGTCGGGGGAGGGTGATTGTCTGTCGGGGGAGGGTGGTTGTCTGTCGGGGGAGGGTGATTGTCTGTCGGGGGAGGGTGGTTGTCTGTCGGGGGAGGGTGATTGTCTGTCGGGGGAGGGTGGTTGTCTGTCGGGGGAGGGTGATTGTCTGTCGGGGGAGGGTGGTTGTCTGTCGGGGGAGGGTGATTGTCTGTCGGGGGAGGGTGGTTGTCTGTCGGGGGAGGGTGATTGTCTGTCGGGGGAGGGTGGTTGTCTGTCGGGGGAGGGTGATTGTCTGTCGGGGGAGGGTGGTTGTCTGTCGGGGGAGGGTGATTGTCTGTCGGGGGAGGGTGGTTGTCTGTCGGGGGAGGGTGATTGTCTGTCGGGGGAGGGTGGTTGTCTGTCGGGGGAGGGTGATTGTCTGTCGGGGGAGGGTGGTTGTCTGTCGGGGGAGGGTGATTGTCTGTCGGGGGAGGGTGGTTGTCTGTCGGGGGAGGGTGATTGTCTGTCGGGGGAGGGTGGTTGTCTGTCGGGGGAGGGTGATTGTCTGTCGGGGGAGGGTGGTTGTCTGTCGGGGGAGGGTGATTGTCTGTCGGGGGAGGGTGGTTGTCTGTCGGGGGAGGGTGATTGTCTGTCGGGGGAGGGTGGTTGTCTGTCGGGGGAGGGTGATTGTCTGTCGGGGGAGGGTGGTTGTCTGTCGGGGGAGGGTGATTGTCTGTCGGGGGAGGGTGGTTGTCTGTCGGGGGAGGGTGATTGTCTGTCGGGGGAGGGTGGTTGTCTGTCGGGGGAGGGTGATTGTCTGTCGGGGGAGGGTGGTTGTCTGTCGGGGGAGGGTGATTGTCTGTCGGGGGAGGGTGGTTGTCTGTCGGGGGAGGGTGATTGTCTGTCGGGGGAGGGTGGTTGTCTGTCGGGGGAGGGTGATTGTCTGTCGGGGGAGGGTGGTTGTCTGTCGGGGGAGGGTGATTGTCTGTCGGGGGAGGGTGGTTGTCTGTCGGGGGAGGGTGATTGTCTGTCGGGGGAGGGTGGTTGTCTGTCGGGGGAGGGTGATTGTCTGTCGGGGGAGGGTGGTTGTCTGTCGGGGGAGGGTGATTGTCTGTCGGGGGAGGGTGGTTGTCTGTCGGGGGAGGGTGATTGTCTGTCGGGGGAGGGTGGTTGTCTGTCGGGGGAGGGTGATTGTCTGTCGGGGGAGGGTGGTTGTCTGTCGGGGGAGGGTGATTGTCTGTCGGGGGAGGGTGGTTGTCTGTCGGGGGAGGGTGATTGTCTGTCGGGGGAGGGTGGTTGTCTGTCGGGGGAGGGTGATTGTCTGTCGGGGGAGGGTGGTTGTCTGTCGGGGGAGGGTGATTGTCTGTCGGGGGAGGGTGGTTGTCTGTCGGGGGAGGGTGATTGTCTGTCGGGGGAGGGTGGTTGTCTGTCGGGGGAGGGTGATTGTCTGTCGGGGGAGGGTGGTTGTCTGTCGGGGGAGGGTGATTGTCTGTCGGGGGAGGGTGGTTGTCTGTCGGGGGAGGGTGATTGTCTGTCGGGGGAGGGTGGTTGTCTGTCGGGGGAGGGTGATTGTCTGTCGGGGGAGGGTGGTTGTCTGTCGGGGGAGGGTGATTGTCTGTCGGGGGAGGGTGGTTGTCTGTCGGGGGAGGGTGATTGTCTGTCGGGGGAGGGTGGTTGTCTGTCGGGGGAGGGTGATTGTCTGTCGGGGGAGGGTGGTTGTCTGTCGGGGGAGGGTGATTGTCTGTCGGGGGAGGGTGGTTGTCTGTCGGGGGAGGGTGATTGTCTGTCGGGGGAGGGTGGTTGTCTGTCGGGGGAGGGTGATTGTCTGTCGGGGGAGGGTGGTTGTCTGTCGGGGGAGGGTGATTGTCTGTCGGGGGAGGGTGGTTGTCTGTCGGGGGAGGGTGATTGTCTGTCGGGGGAGGGTGGTTGTCTGTCGGGGGAGGGTGATTGTCTGTCGGGGGAGGGTGGTTGTCTGTCGGGGGAGGGTGATTGTCTGTCGGGGGAGGGTGGTTGTCTGTCGGGGGAGGGTGATTGTCTGTCGGGGGAGGGTGGTTGTCTGTCGGGGGAGGGTGATTGTCTGTCGGGGGAGGGTGGTTGTCTGTCGGGGGAGGGTGATTGTCTGTCGGGGGAGGGTGGTTGTCTGTCGGGGGAGGGTGATTGTCTGTCGGGGGAGGGTGGTTGTCTGTCGGGGGAGGGTGATTGTCTGTCGGGGGAGGGTGGTTGTCTGTCGGGGGAGGGTGATTGTCTGTCGGGGGAGGGTGGTTGTCTGTCGGGGGAGGGTGATTGTCTGTCGGGGGAGGGTGGTTGTCTGTCGGGGGAGGGTGATTGTCTGTCGGGGGAGGGTGGTTGTCTGTCGGGGGAGGGTGATTGTCTGTCGGGGGAGGGTGGTTGTCTGTCGGGGGAGGGTGATTGTCTGTCGGGGGAGGGTGGTTGTCTGTCGGGGGAGGGTGATTGTCTGTCGGGGGAGGGTGGTTGTCTGTCGGGGGAGGGTGATTGTCTGTCGGGGGAGGGTGGTTGTCTGTCGGGGGAGGGTGATTGTCTGTCGGGGGAGGGTGGTTGTCTGTCGGGGGAGGGTGATTGTCTGTCGGGGGAGGGTGGTTGTCTGTCGGGGGAGGGTGATTGTCTGTCGGGGGAGGGTGGTTGTCTGTCGGGGGAGGGTGATTGTCTGTCGGGGGAGGGTGGTTGTCTGTCGGGGGAGGGTGATTGTCTGTCGGGGGAGGGTGGTTGTCTGTCGGGGGAGGGTGATTGTCTGTCGGGGGAGGGTGGTTGTCTGTCGGGGGAGGGTGATTGTCTGTCGGGGGAGGGTGGTTGTCTGTCGGGGGAGGGTGATTGTCTGTCGGGGGAGGGTGGTTGTCTGTCGGGGGAGGGTGATTGTCTGTCGGGGGAGGGTGGTTGTCTGTCGGGGGAGGGTGATTGTCTGTCGGGGGAGGGTGGTTGTCTGTCGGGGGAGGGTGATTGTCTGTCGGGGGAGGGTGGTTGTCTGTCGGGGGAGGGTGATTGTCTGTCGGGGGAGGGTGGTTGTCTGTCGGGGGAGGGTGATTGTCTGTCGGGGGAGGGTGGTTGTCTGTCGGGGGAGGGTGATTGTCTGTCGGGGGAGGGTGGTTGTCTGTCGGGGGAGGGTGATTGTCTGTCGGGGGAGGGTGGTTGTCTGTCGGGGGAGGGTGATTGTCTGTCGGGGGAGGGTGGTTGTCTGTCGGGGGAGGGTGATTGTCTGTCGGGGGAGGGTGGTTGTCTGTCGGGGGAGGGTGATTGTCTGTCGGGGGAGGGTGGTTGTCTGTCGGGGGAGGGTGATTGTCTGTCGGGGGAGGGTGGTTGTCTGTCGGGGGAGGGTGATTGTCTGTCGGGGGAGGGTGGTTGTCTGTCGGGGGAGGGTGATTGTCTGTCGGGGGAGGGTGGTTGTCTGTCGGGGGAGGGTGATTGTCTGTCGGGGGAGGGTGGTTGTCTGTCGGGGGAGGGTGATTGTCTGTCGGGGGAGGGTGGTTGTCTGTCGGGGGAGGGTGATTGTCTGTCGGGGGAGGGTGGTTGTCTGTCGGGGGAGGGTGATTGTCTGTCGGGGGAGGGTGGTTGTCTGTCGGGGGAGGGTGATTGTCTGTCGGGGGAGGGTGGTTGTCTGTCGGGGGAGGGTGATTGTCTGTCGGGGGAGGGTGGTTGTCTGTCGGGGGAGGGTGATTGTCTGTCGGGGGAGGGTGGTTGTCTGTCGGGGGAGGGTGATTGTCTGTCGGGGGAGGGTGGTTGTCTGTCGGGGGAGGGTGATTGTCTGTCGGGGGAGGGTGGTTGTCTGTCGGGGGAGGGTGATTGTCTGTCGGGGGAGGGTGGTTGTCTGTCGGGGGAGGGTGATTGTCTGTCGGGGGAGGGTGGTTGTCTGTCGGGGGAGGGTGATTGTCTGTCGGGGGAGGGTGGTTGTCTGTCGGGGGAGGGTGATTGTCTGTCGGGGGAGGGTGGTTGTCTGNGGTAACATCATAAACCATATATTTGTAAAACTGACATGTTAAAATACTTCAATATTATCAAAGTAGGTCTTTACAAATAATAATCACCATTAGCGTGGAGAGAGGATGAGAAAACCACAACAATAAATCACTTGTCAAAACCCACCCTCAGTTCACTGAGCCAAGATTCGGAGCCTCCTCGTCAACAACTATCGAGAGCTATCTGCTAATTACGCGCTTGTCAATCTGGCTGAACCCTTACAGGAGACTATACTGGATGTTTCACTCTAGCTGGAGATACAAGGGACTCTGTTTCACTGCTAATGTGAATTACAGCCAGTACAGGCTGTTACAGGTCCCTCCACTACAGGCTGTTACAGGTCCCTCCACTACAGGCTGTTACAGGTCCCTCCACTACAGGCTGTTACAGGTCCCTCCACTACAGGCTGTTACAGGTCCCTCCAGTACAGGCTGTTACAGGTCCCTCCACTACAGGCTGTTACAGGTCCCTCCACTACAGGCTGTTACAGGTCCCTCCACTACAGGCTGTTACAGGTCCCTCCAGTACAGGCTGTTACAGGTCCCTCCAGTACAGGCTGTTACAGGTCCCTCCACTACAGGCTGTTACAGGTCCCTCCACTACAGGCTGTTACAGGTCCCTCCACTACAGGCTGTTACAGGTCCCTCCACTACAGGCTGTTACAGGTCCCTCCACTACAGGCTGTTACAGGTCCCTCCACTACAGGCTGTTACAGGTCCCTCCACTACAGGCTGTTACAGGTCCCTCCACTACAGGCTGTTACAGGTCCCTCCACTACAGGCTGTTACAGGTCCCTCCACTACAGGCTGTTACAGGTCCCTCCACTACAGGCTGTTACAGGTCCCTCCACTACAGGCTGTTACAGGTCCCTCCACTACAGGCTGTTACAGGTCCCTCCACTACAGGCTGTTACAGGTCCCTCCACTACAGGCTGTTACAGGTCCCTCCACTACAGGCTGTTACAGGTCCCTCCACTACAGGCTGTTACAGGTCCCTCCACTACAGGCTGTTACAGGTCCCTCCACTACAGGCTGTTACAGGTCCCTCCACTACAGGCTGTTACAGGTCCCTCCACTACAGGCTGTTACAGGTCCCTCCACTACAGGCTGTTACAGGTCCCTCCACTACAGGCTGTTACAGGTCCCTCCACTACAGGCTGTTACAGGTCCCTCCACTACAGGCTGTTACAGGTCCCTCCACTACAGGCTGTTACAGGTCCCTCCACTACAGGCTGTTACAGGTCCCTCCAGTACAGGCTGTTACAGGTCCCTCCAGTACAGGCTGTTACAGGTCCCTCCAGTACAGGCTGTTACAGGTCCCTCCACTACAGGCTGTTACAGGTCCCTCCCTGAATCCTAGAAAAGGCGAAGAAGTTTCCGGGGGGAGATGCACATTAATCACATATTACGAGACTATTGATTCCGACCGTCACTAATACGTTGTTCTGACAACCTCGCAAGTGTATTAACAACCTCACTAGGGCCCTGACAACCTCGCAAGTGTATTAACAACCTCACAGGTGCCTTGACAACACCACAAGTAGTTTAACAACCTCACAGGTGTCCTGACAATATCACAAGTGTCATGACAACCTCGCAAGTGTATTAACAACCTCACTAGGGCCCTGACAACCTCGCAAGTGTATTAACAACCTCACATGTGTCCTGACAATCTCACAAGTGTATCAACAATCTCATAAGTGTATTAACAACCTCACAGGTGCCCTGACAACCTCGCAAGTGGATTAACAACCTCACAAGTGTATTAACAACCTCGCAAGTGTATTAACAACCTCACAGGTGCCTTGACAACACCACAAGTGGTTTAACAACCTCACAGGTGTCCTGACAATATCACAAGTGTCATGACAACCTCGCAAGTGTATTGACAACCTCACAGGTGTCCTGACAATCTCACAAGTGTATTAACAACCTCACAAGTGTCCAGACAACCTCGCAAGTGTATTAACAACCTCACAGATGCCCAGACAACCTCACATATGTATCAACAACCTCGCAAGTGACCTGTTTATCATCCTGACTGTACGCCACATAATCCATATTGCGTTGTGTTGCCTGTGGTTGCCTAGCAACAGTCCTGTGCGTGTCACTTTATATCTTGAATGATTGAACTAACCGCTGTTGATGTGTGGAACAGTCCATTAGTAGCGATAGGGAATGTCTTACCTTACTTGGTTCCACTATGATAGGGCCATAGTGCATTAAATCAAGGTAAATGTTGAAATTACATACTTTTTATTTTAAAATAGTTTTGGATTAGTACATTTACTCATGGTAACAACACAAGTTTTTATTTTCAATTCAAAGAGAGATTAAAATGACATGTATTATAACGTGTGTTAATATTCTGATGCCGGTGGTCCAATGAAGTCTCTCTTTCTCTCTACTGACCAGGTCAAGGATGTTTTCTCTCTGTCAGACACATTTAATTGATATCCTCGACCAGTGCTCTGTAAATATCGTCAACATGACTTCACCGGGGAACGATATTTACGATGAGGTTCAAATAAAATGGAACGGTTGTCGCAAGATGGACTTTTTATTTTTTTGATTGCAGTTGTTTATAAAAAGTAGGGCCTAAAATAATACTCTCAGGTCAAAATTCCTTAAATTTTGTATGTGTCGTCCTAGAATTGGTGTATGCTTGCTTGAATAATATGTAGGTATGACATTTTCTAGTCAAAGTCAAATTATTGTCAAATATGTAGTCTCCGTTTACCCTGGAAGGTCACAGTCCAGTCTTATCTTCCAGGGCTGAACGAAGTCTACTTCACACAAAGTTGTATCTCTTTAGGTACCTACATTTTGTTATACAGTGAAGAATGTACCAACTTGTCCCCTACTCCAGTAGCATCTCTGGCGTGCAATATCTTCATCTGGTTTATCTGTATCGGTGGGCACGTCGACTGAATGTCTGTCACACTTCTCTAGTCCAGTTGGCCAGGTGCCCCCTCTAAATGGTTTCCCACTCTCTTTCCACGCAAATACGAATGCAGTACAAATAAAGGTGATATCATGAAGTTAAATGATCAGCTTCCCTCCAAATACTCGCCCTGAGTCAGAGAGTTGTGTCTGGAGTGGAGGTCTGTGGCTTCCCTCCAAACACTCGCCCTGAGTCAGAGAGTTGTGTCTGGAGTGGAGGGCTGTGGCTTCCCTCCAAACACTACGCCCTGAGTCAGAGAGCTGTGTCTGGAGTGGAGGGCTGTGGCTTTCATTCTAC
This sequence comes from Timema bartmani, assembly GCA_902151455.1. NCBI lineage: Eukaryota > Metazoa > Arthropoda > Insecta > Phasmatodea > Timematidae > Timema > Timema bartmani. The sequence goes on from CABFWB010002387.1 coordinate 65,299, forward strand.
AGTTTATCTGCTTCGGTGGCCGCATGGTTTCAGGCGTCACTCTTGCAATAGACCAGACTGCCGATGCCAGGGATATCGGGGTTCGAATGCCACTCGGGTGTACTGACGGTGGTTTTACACTCTCCCTCCATGCAAATGCGATTACACTTCCTCTAAATTCAACCTTCCTCATCCTCACACCGCTATATTTGTGAATGTTCCAAACCTCTAGAACAATCCTAGATCTGTTTGAACATTTTATGATTGTTTTAAATTGTGATATGTTGATTGTTTATTGATACTTTTTATTTTCCTCAGCCATATTTTATTAAAATAACAAACCTCCTTTTAAAGACCACGAGGTTTCTGGACGTCTTCAACGTGCCTTAGCGTTCTAATAAGACAGGCACCTTAAGGCGTTGCTGGTGATTCTCGCTATTGTTTCAGGTATCAGTAACCTGGTGAACTGTGCTCAGCTGGAAGACCTACCTGAACTACCTGCCCACGATGAGGAGAGACTACAGAGAGCATCACAGTTGCTCCAACAGAGGCTTATATTGCGCCAATGGTTGGGTCAACACAACCTGCAGCATCATTACCAAAGGTCAGTTCAATCAGTGGCTACCATGTACTTGCCCGGTCGTTGCTGGTGAGAAGCTGACCCGAGCAACGTAGAGCGACCCGAGAACAGGCGAGGATACCCGAGAACAGGCGAGGATACCCGATAACAGGTGAGATGACCCGAGAACAGGCAAGGATACCCGAGAACAGGCGAGGATACCCGATAACAGGCGAGGATACCCGAGAACAGGCGAGGATACCCGAGAACAGGCGAGGATACCCGAGAACAGGTGAGGATACCCGAGAACAGGCGAGGATACCCGAGAACAGGCGAGATGACCCGAGAACAGGCAAGGATACCCGATAACAGGCAAGGATACCCGATAACAGGCGAGGATACCCGATAACAGGCGAGGATACCCGATAACAGGTGAGATGACCCGATAACAGGCAAGGATACCCGAGAACAGGCGAGATGACCCGATAACAGGCGAGGATACCCGAAAACAGACGAGATGACCCGAGAATAGGTGATATGACCTGAACACAGGCGAGGATACCCGAGAACAGGCGATATGACCCAAGAACAGGCGAGATGACCCGAGAACAGGCGAGATGACCTGAACACAGGCGAGGATACCCGAGAACAGGCGATATGACCCGAGAACAGGTGATATGACCCGAGAACAGGCGAGATGACCCGAGAACAGGCGAGATGACCCGAGAACAGGCGAGATGACCCGAGAACAGGCGAGATGACCCGAGAACAGGCAAGATGACCCGAGAACAGATGAGATGAGCCGATAACAGGCGATGCTATAGGCCGTCCAGGTGCATCTAGCCAAAGCTACTAGATCTACTCTCATATCTGCACGAACACACTTAGAGCTACTGTTACTTTTGACAGTCAACACTTTCACAACAAACAATTTGTTTTTAGTTGTGTTTTTCTTTTAACCGTTTTTACATTATCGAAATACTAACTTATGAAAATATCAGGATGTTTCCTTTATGTGAAAGCCTCGGCTAGCTCTTGTTGCCACAACCTAGAAACAAAAAACACAATAGTTTCATTATATATGTTGGTCTGTTAATAAGTTACGAAAAAGCCACTTATACAGTAATCCTTATGGAAGTATTATTAGAAGCGTTTATTACACATTTTATTGATAACATAGTATTAGTAAGCAAATAATGATTATTTCCACATGAGTGACTTTGACCCGATGTTTGCAATAAAACTCTTCTGTTAGCGATCCTCTTATGCCCACACACACGCATTATTTGACCTGCCCCATTTAACATGCCAGTAACAGCTCCCATTTGACTAACATGAGTGTCTTCAGACAAGATACGCTCATCCTCTTTTAAAACTTCGTCTTCATTCTCCGTTACTCGAGACAGTTACTGTTGCGGCCTTTGAACAAGAGGAAAGAGGTTCATTCCTTGCTGAGTGTGTTTGATGTCCTCCAGGCTCCTCCTGAGTGTGTTTGATGTCCTCCAAGCTCCTCCTGAGTGTGTTCGATGTCCTCCAAGCTCCTCCTGAGTGTGTTTATGTCCTCCAGGCTCCTCCCGAGTGTGTTTGATGTCCTCCAGGCTCCTACCGAGTGTGTTCGATGACCTCCAGGCTCCTCCTGATTGTGTTTGATGTCCTCCAGGCTCTTCCTGAGTGTTTGATGTCCTCCAGGCTCCTCCTGAGTGTGTTCGATGTCCTCCAGGCTCCTCCTGAGTGTGTTCGATGTCCTCCAGGCTCCTCCTGAGTGTTTGATGTCCTCCAGGATCCTCCTGAGTGTGTTTGATCTCCTCCAGGCTCCTCCAAGTGGACGTGTCCTCGCTGGATGATGTGTACTGGCTGGAGGACTCCAAGGCTCGAGTCCTTCTTGGCAAGGACTTTGTCCCATGGGCCGCGGCTCGGCAGGCTCTGCCTACCTCCAAGGATGACTTAGCCCTCCTGAAGGGGGACCTCTGGAGCGCTGTTGTCAAGTCTACTCAGCACGAGGATGCTTGGACCTGGGGTAAGAAGGGAGGGTGTGTGTGTGTAGTTGCATTATATAATGACACTCTTGTGTTAGACTGTCATCAGGGTGTCACATTCCACCTACACGCAAATGTGGGTACATTTCCTATAAAATTATACTATTCTATTCCTTACCACATGAGTGTAGATATGTGGATAGCTGTAAGGTATAGTTAAAGACACGTGTGTTATTTGGTGTTTTGATGACGCGTCGTGTCTGATTCGGAGCAAGAAACTATTTAGATATCACCAAAACTCATGAAATAACAATAGTAATATAATGAAGTAAGGTTTGTTTCCTTGTCAAGGTGGCATGCTGGTGGTTTCTGTAAGTGTGGCAGGGTTGGTAACCCTGGCAGCCATGACCCAACCTGCACTCGCTCCTGAAGCCAAACACACGCTGCTGCAGTATGTAACCGGCAAGTACCTGCTTCCCGGGAACTGCAAGGTGAACTTCGAGTGGGATGACCCGCAGGTTGTTGGAGGAACCATGACCTTCACAGTCAAGGTGAACATTGACCTGTTTGAACTGGTTGGGAAACATGACATACAGTCAGTCAAATAAATTAATAGTCAGGGGTCTTGCTGTTAAGAGCTTTATAACAAATTCCAATTCAAAGTAAAATGTATATTTTATTTCTTAGAACCTTTAGCCTGATAAGTTTGTAGAATAATGGAGATTTGGAGGTTATATTCCCAGTACAAACATGAATCTCTGTTCTGTTCAGGTACGAGTGACAGGGTAACTCAATTGGAAACATTGGTTGCGCTAAAGTTCCCAGGAATATAGTTGTCCTGCTATATTTAATTTAAATGAAAGAGAATAATGAAGTTATCCGGTGTTTATGTGAAAACTTTAACAATGCTTTGATTAAATGCCTTCATATTTGAGCAGTAGCAGTTTCAGTTTTACATGAGTGGTTTGTGACTGAAGATCCATCTAGTATGAGATATATAAAAAATAATAAAACAGTCTTATGAATTAAACTGCCTCCACATCTTACATTCTTATAATATGCATGTTCTCAGTTCTACCAACGCAACGGTCAGCCATACCCGATCTGCGACACGGACAACCTATTTGTCGAGGTGACTGAGGGTGCCAGAAGGGTGGCGACAGTGTCTGAGTTGGGCGGAACAGACCCCAGTGCTGCCAATGTTGCGGTTGTTAAGTTCACAGTCAGACATGCGGGACAGTATCACATCTCTGTGCTCATTGGCAGTTGTCACGTGCAAGGCAGCCCATTCGTCAAGCACTTTTTACCAGGTCAGACAATTTTGGTTTATTGGTTTACTAAATAAAATAAAGGATTAAAAGTAAATTAAGGGGGAGAAGGAGCATGTGGAGCCAGGTAATATGACATATGTTACACCATGTGTTGTGTTTGAGAGTAGAGCCAGGTAATATGACATATGTTACACCATAGTGTTGTGTTTGAGAGTGGAGCCAGGTAATATGACATATGTTCCAACATGTGTGTGCGCAGGTCCCCCAGACCCCAACAAGTCTGTGTTCGTACGTCACAGCTCGATTGTTGTGTGCACGGCGGGGGTCGCCCATTCCCTCGCCATCGAGCCTAGGGATGAGTTCAACAACTTGTGTGTTTTCCAGTCAGACGAGAACCCCACTCAGGGCTACGCGGTGGCCATCACCCAGGTAACTACACTGCTCCCAGTCAAATGGCACTCTTTCTTGTCCTTCTTTGAAATGTCGCACCACTCACGGTACAGCTGTTCTCACAGATCGGCTGCAGTGATCCTGTTCCATGTTCTGTCACTCTTGAGTATGAAGAAATGAGTCATCGAATCAGCTTACAAGTTCGCTTCTCATGTGAGGGCTGTTTCCACGCCAAGGTATCTTACAAGGGAGTAGAGCTCAACAACGGTGACTTCGACATCATAGTGCTTAGTTGTGAGTATGGTGCTTGTCTGAGAGTATGGTGCTTGTCTGAGAGTATGGTGCTTAGCTGAGAGTATGGTGCTTAGCCGCTAGTATGGTGCTTAGCTGAGAGTATGGTGTTTGGCTGAGAGTATGGTGCTTAGCTGAGAGTATGGTGCTTAGCTGAGGCTGAGAGTATGGTGCTTAGCTGAGGCTGAGAGTATGGTGCTTAGCTGAGAGTATGGTGCTTAGCTGTGAGTATGGTGCTTATTCGCGAGTATGGTGCTTAGCCGAGAGTATGGTGCTTAGCCGCGAGTATGGTGTTTAGCCGAGAGCATGGTGCTTAGCCGCTAGTATGGTGCTTAGCTGTGAGTATGGTGCTTAGCTGAGAGTATGGTGCTTAGCTGAGAGTATGGCGCTTAGCTGAGAGTATGGTGCTTAGCTGTGAGTATGGTGCTTATTCGCGAGTATGGTGCTTAGCCGAGAGTATGGTGCTTAATATGTGAGTATGGTGTTTAGCCGAGAGCATGGTGCTTAGCCGCTAGTATGGTGCTTAGCTGTGAGTATGGTGTTTAGCCGAGAGCATGGTGCTTAGCCGCAGTATGGTGCTTAGCCGCGAGTGTGGTGCTTATCCGCGAGTATGGTGCTTAGCCGCGAGTATGGTGCTTAGCTGCGAGTATGGTGCTTAGTCGCGAGTATGGTGCTTAGTCGCGAGTATGGTGCTTAGCCGCTAGTATGGTGCTTATATGTGAGTATGGTGTTTAGCCGAGAGCATGGTGCTTATCCGCAAGTATGGTGCTTAGCCGAGAGTATGGTGCTTATCTGAGAGTATGGTGCTGATACATAGGAACCTGACAGTTGTTATAACCTCTGTTCACACAGGTACGGACGCTGCGTTGGTACACAGGAACGTGGCATCAAAAAACCACAACATCTGCTATGAGGCGCGCCTCGTGAGTGTTCAGGGAGAACGCCTGAGTAAACCCAAGAAGGTGTTCTGTTACGTGTCTCCCAAACAACTGACAGTCAAGGAGTTCCTTCTCAAGTTCATTCCTAAGAGACTGGTCACCTTCAGACTCTGCCCCTCCACAAAGGTATGGGTTCACATCTCTGCTAGCTCACTTTATTAAAAAATTAGTTTGAAGACAGTTACTGCAACTGTACAGACCAGTTATGTAACTCCGGTGTTTTCTTTGTTTGCGCTAGTTCCACTTCCAGCAATGCCCCAGCGGAGCAAGCAATATCAACAACAATCAACAAAGCAACAACATCAACAACCAGCCTTCTTTCATCGTTGACGACGGTTGTCAACCCAAGGTTGAGCTCATAGCGAGGGACAGGAATGTCATTGCTGCCACCTTCACGCACTTCTTACTAAAAAATATTGGTAATCTTGTTTCCTGTTCTCTTCTGTGGAGAATGCTGGTGCATATACTGCTCATTCAGTTTTATTTGAATTCACTGGCTCTTTGGACTGTTAATTTTATCTGGTTGCAACCATTACAGCTCAGTTATAACCATTTAAAACAAGTAGTAGAATAACTACCCTAATTTGTCCCTTATGTTGTTTTATCTAAATGTCCAATACTTCCTGACAATTTCTTTTCTCTCCCTTTTGTGTTTTTTGTGTTTCCTCTTTTAGGAAGTTGTGTTTCACACTCCGTCCTGAGAGTTCTGGTAGAATGAAACCTAGGTCTGGGGATTGGGCGGTAGCGATAGATTACCTTCAAGAGGCAGCCATTACCTCTATGTCCAGTGGCAGCAATGTAAAGTGTGAACTGTGTTCCTCTTGCCTGGTCCTTCTTCCATGTTTAACAAAATGTTGCGTTCTTGCGTTCACAGGTGGTTCAGAGACGTTCAAGGACAAGCAAGACTTCTTCTACCACGAGGTGCGCAAGTTCCACCAAAAACACTACCACGAGAAACTGCAGCTCAAGATCAACCGAGAGAAACTGCTCGAGTCTGTAAGTCCTTGGTTCAAAGCAGGACACGTGTATTTTCATTAGGATAGGGGACCGAGGTCCTTGGGCCGAGCAATCGCAACTTAACTAGCCATTAATTTAGAGATGTACTCTTAAATACCTTCCCATGTACATGTGGGCACATTTCCTCTATAATGCCTTCCTCATCAATATCCCATGTGTGTAAATATTAGTACATGGTCATAATGTGTGGCACATGTTATGCGTATGTTCCCTTTGTTCACATACTAAACCTTTTCTCAGTAAATACATTACATTTATCATCATTTTATCTATAGGTCTTATGGTGTGTGTGTGTATATATATATATATATATATATATAAAGTTAGTGTATATATATATATATATATATATAAAGTTTTTATTTTTTAATTTTAAACTCTAAATAGAGGGGACAGACCCAATAACAGCAAATGTGCAAGTGAGAGGAGAAGATGATGGAAGGACAGAGGACAATGAAGGCATTTTACTAAAAGGACCTGGCCATAGGCTGGAAACAGTTGATGATGATGATGATGATTATGTATGCCTACAACCTGAACGGTTAGTGAACCGCGGTGGCAAATAAAATATGTTATATTCACACGATAATGTTTGTTTTTTACCAGAGTCTGAAGGCAACGAAAGGTTTCTCTGTCAGTGATTGGTGCAGAAACTTTGAGATCACCTTCCAGGGGGAACAGGGTAAGTACATCACAAACTACTCGCGCAGATACGAGCTATGGGCGTCGTAAATCTCTCGGAACACTACATTTACAATTATCTATGGAATCATAATCTTTACTCATCAAATCAATTCTATTCTTAATCAAACCTTGTGCTTTAAAAAATCTTTTGTTCAAATTTAAATAATTTTTTTTTAAATCCTGATCAATTCTATATCTAATATTGGTTAAGATTTATTTAGTCAGGTCCAATAGTAAAAATTAATACCATGAAAATGACACCTAAACCATGAGCCATTAAAATAAAATTTTAATATTGGCCACACACGACTAACATACAATTTTATTATGTGAATATATAATATATCTCTTTAAGGAAAACCTCTTTTCACTTTTTAGGGTAACTATTTTGTTATATTTGTAAGAAGGTACAGTAAAGGTGGATGGAAACATATAAAAGGAACAAACACAATATGTTCATTACAACGAAAAGAAGAAGACAGTTCACACTTTACACTGCTGCCACTGGACAAAGAGGTAATGGCTGGCTCTTGAAGAAAATATGTTGTCACCGCCCTAGGTTCCGTTCTATCGAAACTTGTTATTTGTTTATTTTACATGTTCTTATCTAAGTATCCTATCATTCTTTAAAATTTCTTTTCCCTCCCTTTTGTGTTTTTTGGTTTCCTCTTTTAGGAAGTTGTGTTGCGTGTTTCACACTCCCTTCAGAGTGTTCCGATAGAATGAAACCTAGGTCGGGGGATTGGGTGGTAGCGATTGATTTTCTTCAAAAGACAGCCACTACCTCTTTGTCCAGTGGCAGCAGTGTAAAGTGTGAACTATGTTCTTCTTTTCATTTTAAAAGCAATAGCGTATTGGTTTCCATTCACCTTCTTATAAATACATATATAGTACAATTCTATGATGAAATTGTTTTATTGTATTCGAGGTTGGTTTCTATAGAAAGTTAAATTATTAAAAAGTTTGTCTAAACGATATCGTCGCAATCCCAGACTGTGTTAATAATGTTCCAAGGTCTGGACTGGGGCGGCGTGCGCCGGGAATGGTTTGAGCTGACGTGTGCCGCTCTGTTTGACGCCAAGAACGGGCTGTTCACAAGTTTCTCAGAAAGCCAGCAGGCGCTGGTCCATCCCAACCCACGTCGCCCTACACACCTCAAGCTCAAACACTACGAGTTTGCCGGCAAACTGGTCGGCAAATGTCTCTACGAGTCTGCCCTGGGAGGTTCCTATCGGCAGCTGGTGAGAGCCAGGTTCACACGGTCCTTCCTGGCTCAGATCATCGGTCTTAGAGTGCACTACAAGGTCAGAGACAGGTTTACACGAGCATATCTCACTCATTGAGTTAGTTCATTTCTTCTTACTACCTGCTCAGGTTGTACGCATATGTACTAATTACTCTGATGAGCTAGGGATGAGGAAAGTTTAAATTAGAGTAAGTGCACCCACATTTGCATCAAGAGTAAAAAACTATTATGGAAAAATAAACCTCCATACACCCGACTGGGATTCGAACCTTGATATCCCTGCCATCGGCAGTCCATCCTAACACGAGGGTGACGCCTTAGACCACGTGACGACCGAAGCAGGTTTATTTCATATTATTGTTCGGGAATAAGTGGATTTAACTCGGCTCTAGTTTTATTTATTGATAACTAGTGTAAGGCAATGTAATCTATGTGCGGCACTAATAGTGTAACACTTTGATTTGTCCAATGTTGGCAGTACTTTGAGCAGGACGACCCTGATCTATACTTGAGTAAAGTGAAATACATCCTGGAACATGATGTAGAGGATATGGAACTGTTTTTCATCGAGGAGGAGTACGACAGATTCGGGCAACTTCTCAAGGTGCATTAATATTGACACATCTAGTTTCAATCATCTTATATTCCCTAACTAAACTGTTTTATAAACATGTTTGATTCACTTTTATTCAGTTAATAGAATGTATTTATGAAAGCATAATCATCATCATTATCAAATATTTCCAGCCAAGTCACTTCAATCTTATTCTAGCCTTCCACCATTCTTCTCCTCTCACTTGAACACTTGCTGCTGTTATCTGCTCCTCCCATCTCTCTACCATCTCATGTACTCCCTTTACTCCTAATCTTTACTGGATAACCTCCACTTTCCTTGTCTCTCTTACATTCACTGTCCATGTTTCTGCTGTATGTGACATTGGGTACAAAGTACGCCCTGTACAACACTTCCTTAGACTTCAAGGACACTTCTCTTCTCCATAGCACCTATAGAACACTCATCTCTACTCCATCCAACCTTATAACTTTACTAGACCACACCCTCTTCCTTGTCATTACCATCATTCCACACTCTTTCACTTCCTCTTCCTTGTCATTACCATCATTCCACACTCTTTCACTTCCTCTTCCTTGTCATTACCATCATTCCACACTCTTTCACTTCCTCTTCCTTGTCATTACCATCATTCCACACTCTTTCACTTCCTCTTCCTTGTCATTACCATCATTCCACACTCTTTCACTTCCTCTTCCTTGTCATTACCATCATTCCACACTCTTTCACTTCCTCTTCCTTGTCATTACCATCATTCCACACTCTTTCACTTCCTCTTCCTTGTCATTACCATCATTCCACACTCTTTCACTTCCTCTTCCTTGTCATTACCATCATTCCACACTCTTTCACTTCCTCTTCCTTGTCATTACCATCATTCCACACTCTTTCACTTCCTCTTCCTTGTCATTACCATCATTCCACACTCTTTCACTTCCTCTTCCTTGTCATTACCATCATTCCACACTCTTTCACTTCCTCTTCCTTGTCATTACCATCATTCCACACTCTTTCACTTCCTCTTCCTTGTCATTACCATCATTCCACACTCTTTCACTTCCTCTTCCTTGTCATTACCATCATTCCACACTCTTTCACTTCCTCTTCCTTGTCATTACCATCATTCCACACTCTTTCACTTCCTCTTCCTTGTCATTACCATCATTCCACACTCTTTCACTTCCTCTTCCTTGTCATTACCATCATTCCACACTCTTTCACTTCCTCTTCCTTGTCATTACCATCATTCCACACTCTTTCACTTCCTCTTCCTTGTCATTACCATCATTCCACACTCTTTCACTTCCTCTTCCTTGTCATTACCATCATTCCACACTCTTTCACTTCCTCTTCCTTGTCATTACCATCATTCCACACTCTTTCACTTCCTCTTCCTTGTCATTACCATCATTCCACACTCTTTCACTTCCTCTTCCTTGTCATTACCATCATTCCACACTCTTTCACTTCCTCTTCCTTGTCATTACCATCATTCCACACTCTTTCACTTCCTCTTCCTTGTCATTACCATCATTCCACACTCTTTCACTTCCTCTTCCTTGTCATTACCATCATTCCACACTCTTTCACTTCCTCTTCCTTGTCATTACCATCATTCCACACTCTTTCACTTCCTCTTCCTTGTCATTACCATCATTCCACACTCTTTCACTTCCTCTTCCTTGTCATTACCATCATTCCACACTCTTTCACTTCCTCTTCCTTGTCATTACCATCATTCCACACTCTTTCACTTCCTCTTCCTTGTCATTACCATCATTCCACACTCTTTCACTTCCTCTTCCTTGTCATTACCATCATTCCACACTCTTTCACTTCCTCTTCCTTGTCATTACCATCATTCCACACTCTTTCACTTCCTCTTCCTTGTCATTACCATCATTCCACACTCTTTCACTTCCTCTTCCTTGTCATTACCATCATTCCACACTCTTTCACTTCCTCTTCCTTGTCATTACCATCATTCCACACTCTTTCACTTCCTCTTCCTTGTCATTACCATCATTCCACACTCTTTCACTTCCTCTTCCTTGTCATTACCATCATTCCACACTCTTTCACTTCCTCTTCCTTGTCATTACCATCATTCCACACTCTTTCACTTCCTCTTCCTTGTCATTACCATCATTCCACACTCTTTCACTTCCTCTTCCTTGTCATTACCATCATTCCACACTCTTTCACTTCCTCTTCCTTGTCATTACCATCATTCCACACTCTTTCACTTCCTCTTCCTTGTCATTACCATCATTCCACACTCTTTCACTTCCTCTTCCTTGTCATTACCATCATTCCACACTCTTTCACTTCCTCTTCCTTGTCATTACCATCATTCCACACTCTTTCACTTCCTCTTCCTTGTCATTACCATCATTCCACACTCTTTCACTTCCTCTTCCTTGTCATTACCATCATTCCACACTCTTTCACTTCCTCTTCCTTGTCATTACCATCATTCCACACTCTTTCACTTCCTCTTCCTTGTCATTACCATCATTCCACACTCTTTCACTTCCTCTTCCTTGTCATTACCATCATTCCACACTCTTTCACTTCCTCTTCCTTGTCATTACCATCATTCCACACTCTTTCACTTCCTCTTCCTTGTCATTACCATCATTCCACACTCTTTCACTTCCTCTTCCTTGTCATTACCATCATTCCACACTCTTTCACTTCCTCTTCCTTGTCATTACCATCATTCCACACTCTTTCACTTCCTCTTCCTTGTCATTACCATCATTCCACACTCTTTCACTTCCTCTTCCTTGTCATTACCATCATTCCACACTCTTTCACTTCCTCTTCCTTGTCATTACCATCATTCCACACTCTTTCACTTCCTCTTCCTTGTCATTACCATCATTCCACACTCTTTCACTTCCTCTTCCTTGTCATTACCATCATTCCACACTCTTTCACTTCCTCTTCCTTGTCATTACCATCATTCCACACTCTTTCACTTCCTCTTCCTTGTCATTACCATCATTCCACACTCTTTCACTTCCTCTTCCTTGTCATTACCATCATTCCACACTCTTTCACTTCCTCTTCCTTGTCATTACCATCATTCCANATTTCTATCCACACTATCAAACTTTATTTCTATCCACACTATCAAACTTTATTTCTATCCACACTATCAAACTTTATTTCCATCAGCTATCGTATGGTAAAGATCAAGTCTACTGTAAACCTCTAAATCCGTGCAGTTCTTTCCACTTCCCTTTCCACCATCTTTGTCCATTTTTGCATCCAATCCTTCTCATACCACTCGCTTTGCTATTTTCGTCTTCTCCTTATACTTGTCTTTTGTGAAATAATTACGTTTTAATAACCGTCCATACCACACATTTTGATTATGATGGTAACTTTAGAATAAATATACCCCCATTTGTATTTAGAGAGAGTGAAAATACCACCTTTAATACAACAGACCAAGATTCGAACCCTGACTTTCTCCTTGCTGGAAAAACAAACTCTCTGAGCCTGACATTGAATCTGCATGACCCCCTATGCTTTGTTTTGTGATGTTGTTGACAAGTGCTGGTTTATCAAACTGTGTCCCAGGTGGTAGAGTTGGTCGCCGGTGGCTCCAAGATCCGCGTGGGTAATGCCACCAAGCACCAGTACCTCGATGCTCTGGCGCAGTACCGGCTAGCCACCAGTCTCAAGGACGAGGTGGAGCAGTTCCTCAAGGGACTTAACGAGCTCATACCAGACAACCTGCTCAGTATCTTTGATGAGAACGAGTTGGAGGTGAGTTGCAGTAACTAACGGCATCCATTGTTCAACTCTTTCCTTTTTATAACACAATATTCAAATATTTAATATGAATAATTTGTAAGTTAATAACTGTCAAAATTATTTGAATTTCTTACTATCCTTAAATATCAACTGTGACCCATCTTAAGAATAAGAAACTAAACATCTTTTTTTGGAAGTATAACGACTTTGAATCAGTGGCTGGTTGCTATTTTAAAATGGTAGTTTTACTACTTCTACTACTAATTACTATTTGTTATTATTATTATTATTCCCACCTAAACACTTTTCTCTCAAGATGTATTTTGTTGTCAGCTGTTGCTGTGCGGAACTGGCGAGTACAGCATCGCAGACTTCCGAGCGCATCACGTGGTGAACGGAGGCTCGTCAGAGTTCCGCCGAATTCTCGACTGGTTCTGGACGGCTGTGTCCAACTTCACCCAGGAGGAAATGGCCCGACTGCTCCAGTTCACCACAGGGTGCTCTCAGTTACCCCCAGGAGGGTTTGCCGAGTTGAGCCCCAGGTTCCAGCTCACGGCCGCTCCTACATTTGGCAGTCTTCCCACGGCCCACACTTGGTCAGTAAGACACAGTCTGGAACAAACACGCAAACACGCATTAACAACATTACATTGTTATTGTATATTTATATTTGTTTTGACAGTTTCAATCAACTGTGTCTCCCGGACTACGAAAGCTACGAGCAGTTTGAGAAAGCGCTACTCCTGGCTATTAGTGAAGGGACCGAAGGTTTTGGGATGATATGAAGTCAGGCCTCCAAGCTCCAGCCATCGGCCGGAGCTACTCCGCGCAAGCGCAGCATTGCAGCGTCTCTCGTCAAGATTATCAAGCGCAAGCTGAGCAAGAATTGAGACAAAACAATGAACAGGCTTACTTACTTCCTTTTTTCTGAACATAATAAATATATTTTAATGTTCAAACATACATAAGCTCTTTGCAAATATTGTGCATTAAAGTTTGCAAATTTTGCACAATTTTTCATCAAAATCGGCATATTTTAGCCTCCAAACAAAATATTGAAAATAGCAATAAAAATGGTATCTTTGAAAAGCAAGTTTTGGTTTTGTAGCAATAACAGTTTGTAAATAATTTGTGGACCTACTTGCTTTACTGGTATCTAATTACTTACAAATCGAAAAATAAAGTTTTAGTCACTAAAACTGTTGAAAAAAATATATAAATCTAACATTAATAATATTATTATTTTAATCTGTAATATATTTTAACAACAAACTATTTTTGAGGGTGAAACCCAGTTTCCTAGAGTCCACATTATTGAGAATGTTATCAGTAAGTAGTTTACATGCGTGGATTCGCAACGCATGTCTCTGGTTGACTCTGAACCTTTGTAACTGATCTCTTGTGTGATATATTGTAATTTATTAGCTACTTGTAAGGAACTAGTTTTAACATTGCCACATTCACAGTGCAGGAGTGCTGCACATCTGAACGCTTTCTGCGTGTCGCACACCTGAACGCTTTCTGCCTATAGAAAATATTTGTCAAGTTAGGTCTACCATCGGCCAAATATTGGTTTTAAATAATGAAAAATATAGGTCCCATGGCTGGATTTAACTAAATGATTAACTTACCAGGAAACTGCATCGTCAGACATTTTCTCTTGTCGGGGTTTCAAAATGGCTGCTGAGTTATCTTTATCTTGTTTTATGATCCGTCGTATTTCACATCTTTCCGGCGGGTTTGCGGTTTATCAAGTCTTACTCTCGAGTAGCTATATTTGTATCTTAAATTACTTCGACATGTTTATTTGGGTTGCTCTTCCTAAAACTATTACTTTGTGCCAAAATGTTACTTTCCCTTCTTTTAAAAGTTACTAAACTTGTGTTTGAAGTTTGAACCTACCGCCCATTCAAACGCACAAGTTGTGTTTAGTTTAAAATAGTGTTTTATTTTGAAGGCCGATTATCTTATTTTCTTTGTTCCGAGCATTCGTACAATTTGTCTTGTAACAAAGTTGAAAACATTGTTACATTGTTAGTGTAGACAGTACTGAACTCTAGTGGCCTCGAGAGGTAGTTCTGAACGATATCTTGTTCTGCTGGACAGAACTAAATAAACTAATGTAGATTAGATATAACTACAGTTGGGGGATTCCCTCCTGTCTATAATCAATGAAAGTTTAAAAAAAGGGAAATTTTGTTTCTATTATTGTGAGGTAACTAATTAGTAATTACAAATTATAGCTTTAACAATTTAATTCTTTGAATGAAACTGTTGTGATGTAATCCATAGTCTAGCAATGATGGAAACATTGACCTTAGAAAATTAATAATTAATTATTCAATTGTAATGTAATTTTTTTTAAATACCAAATAATATTGTAACTAATTAATATGTGCTATTTTTTTTTAGCAGATTTTCATGAAATGAGATGTGATTGTTGGTTATTATACTTGTGAAGAAATATTCCCCAACCAGTGGTCTGAAGACCAGCAATGGTCTGTAGGCTTATTAATTATAATCATACTTTAAATTGTGGGAAATATTTTATAATTACCATCACTTCTCATATCCAAGAACAAAGTCAGTAAAACAATTCATGTTGAGGTTTATTTGTGAAATATTGTCTAGAACCTAGACTCGACCCTGGACTCTGCGTCAACTGGTCCAATAATTAGAGGTTGGATTGTAAGAATTCCATCTTTAAGTTAAACTATAGTTAAATTTCAATTTTAAAATGGTTTCAATATGTCTTAACTAATTATCATAATTTATTAGTAATATATTTGCTAAACGTAGATGGTACAAGTGAAATACAGGAATATAAATTACTGAAACCAAACTAATCTCAATTCAATCAAATCAGGACAGTTCATAGTTCGTGGGCCCTGAAAACAAAAATATGTTTAATAATAACATTCAATTCATAATAATTACCCAGATTGGTAAACATCACATTTAGTTTCTTTATTTTGATAAAATGTTGAGTTTTGTTGATAAGGCACTTGCTCATAGTCTAGTTTTGCCACAATGTCAACATTTCAGTTTAGTTCTGATGTTACCTCATACAGTATATAGATATATAGTGCAACTATAGGATATATAGAAACAATATAGAAACACATCAGTGGTTTGGGGACTGACATAAAACAACTCGTAACATTCCACCACTTAATTTACCTATAAATACAATATGATGTTGAATATAAATTAAAAAACGCATTCATGTTATTCATTTTAATAATCGGGTCCAGAATCTCTATTATATTACTATATAACTTGTTTTCATCCTTGAAGTACGTAATTAAATACACAAAAGAGTGATAGGAACCAGTAGATGCACAAACACAATTGTTGTGTTTTTCCATGTACTAACTTTTTATCATCATCATCATCATCATCATCATCTGTCGGTCTAGTAGACTTTGGAATGTCAAGAGGAAAACTATAGTAGCACAGTCAATAATAGTTTTATAGCAATTTCACCCAACACTGGTGAAGAACGTGACGTCTACTTCACATTTAAATTAACAAAATGGACCATCATTCAGATTTTAAATGACAACCAGTCAATTTTGACAAAATATTTCATTTTATTTTGTGTCTGTATTATAGATTAAAAGAATCCTACAATGAATATTAAATATGTTTTGAAAGTTGTTTTAGGTTGTAAAACATGTTTTTTTGATATTTTGGTGTGTGTTGCTTCTGAAACCATGACTTCCTGTAATCTGCATTATAACGACAATGGGACTAAAATGATTGGTATAACTGTAAAATATTTAAATACAAACAATCTTTGATTTGTAGTTGTTGTCGACAGGTGCAGATTACAGAACTTTTACTCTTCATCTCACTGTTTGGTTCAACTAATTACTAATTACAGCTTTCATAATTAGTGTCTGCTGGTTTCCATACGGACACATGTAGAATGTAATTTGGTCAATTTGTTGGAAACTTCCATAGAATTATTTAGGGCTACATCTCAGACAATATTTATCAGTTTTTTGATTGAACATACCAATAACATGTTTTATAAACAAAATAAAGTGATCATTTCTCTATTTGTTGTTTCAAACATAACTACGACTCATGTGCGTTACTACCAGGGTTGTTGTGGTCACAGAATCTGGCTTGAAGGGAGGTCGAGGTTTGAATCCTGACCGAGTGTTTATGCTAATGAAGGTACATTTTCTCAAAAACTTTCCTCACTTGCGCAGTTAAAATGTGTGTAGATTGGCCGGGTAGTAAGACACACTGTCAACTAAGTTAAGGCATCTCGTTTGGGCTAAACACAACAAAACTCAACCTTACTTTGTTCCCTAGTTGTGTACGTTCCTTGAGAGACGCAATTATGTAAAACAGCCGTACACGACTGAATGAATCTGTTGTCGGCTTTACAGGTTGTTTTTGGATATAAAACATAATAATACTATTTTGACAATTCTGATAGACATACCTGACTGTCACATGAAAGTAGACTAGTTTAATATTTTAAACGCTTGATGCATGTGAAAATGAGAAGATAATTCTGTCTTATCACATTCTTAGCTATAAGTCAATTATGACCAAAAAAATTGGACGGGCATTTAATTATTCTGAGATTGTCGAGACGTGATGTTGGTACTTGTGTACTTTGGATTTTATTGAGGTCTATTTTGGTTCTTATTGGAGAGAATCGTACTCTTTTACAAATAATTAATTTTATTAGCAAGAACAAATTAGGTTATAAGTTGCATATTATCATGAATTTATAAAACTTACTTCCAAACTGCTTTTACAACTTTGTTACAGTATTATTTTATTGTAAGAATTGAGAGTTATTAATATGTGATATAGTTTGTTAATGTATTATTCAACCAACCAATAAATTTAAGAAAATGTTCTGGTATAAACTTATAGAGATAGAACGGTAAAAAAAATAAAATACTAAACCAAATATTTGGCAAAAATACTGGACTTTAAATACATGAGTTATTACCTAATTTGAAATGAAGTACTATTAAGTTTGTCTATACAGAGTGTGAATAAAGAAACATTACGTGGCAAGAACAATTGAGTTGTCAATAGTTGTCTGGAATATTACTTGACAACTGTCAACAGAGGGTTAACGCTATTATCTCTAGAACTCTGCAATGCAGGATTATATTCCCTTCCATGGCCGAGAGCACTAAAATAACTGTACTAATTACTATAAGGGTGGTATCACTGTCTTATTTATTACTTTACTTCGCACTTCTCCCAAAGTTTGCACAACAGACCTAACAGTAAGAATTCAAAGAGGGAAGATTTGGAATAATATCATAAATATTTACAAACGGGCCAAGAAACTTAAAAAGTTGTTTCATTGATTAAAAGTAAAAAATACAAACTCCTCAAACACAAATGTGGAGTTTGTGCCATACAATGAAATGTACTGTTACATTTTTAACTGCTTCCCAGTTTTCAAACGTCGCTAATTTCTTTAATAAAAAACCCTGACACATCTATATTGATGAAATGATGAGTCTGTTTAAAGCAAACAAAAGTGTTGTTGGGTAACCACGCAATACATTGTGTAGTTACCACAGCCAATGCTGGGTACTTCTATGAGTGTTCTCAAATATTTACAATAAAAGATCATATATGGATTATTAAATTACATAATATTTATTTAAAAAAGAAATATTGATAGTATAATACTGCCCCTACGACTTGTGGCTGGATCCTGATTTAAAATATCAGTGGTTCGTAATCCACTGAAGTTGGTTCGGCTCAACTTTGTGTAGAATCAAATAGCCGAAGCTATTATTTATTCTTTTTAGTGAGGAATTCTCCATCTAGATATCATATTCTGAAAAGGTTTCAACTTTCAGAATATCAACTTTGTGTGTCATTGCGAATCTATCTATTAGTCCTATATTACAATTATTTCTAGCTACCTGGTATAATAAAGACTCCTTTTTTTCTAAAACTAGAAGCACGCTTGGCGCAATCCTGATCACCGATTTTTCATTCTTAAATTGGCCATCTTTTCGGACTGGTGCTGTTCATATTTATATACAAGAAAGATTTTGGACAAATACAGATGTGACTTGAAGGAGCGTAACTTTAGCGTTTGTTACATGTGTGCGCACAAAGGTTTTAAATTGCACAATAAAACTTATTTTATTCACTGGCGGTTTGTAATCTTCTTTCTTTACACTCTGTATACAATATTGCTAATGTAAATACCTAGTACAAGTCGATCGATCAAAATAGAGAGTTCTAAGATGTGGAAACCAGGGGTTGTATGAACTGTGTCCACATCGCTTTATAATAATTCAAAACATTATTTGATCGGAAAGTTGTGTAATATTGGTGAGTTACAACAAATGGTTTTTAATTGGGTTTGGATCCAAACACGGCACACAAATTGTGTCCGTTTAGTGATTTGCTCGCTTTACTAAATACAGCTCCTGGTATTTTAGTTATGAAATTAAAATGAAGATAATTTGTTTGATTTAAATGAATCTATTTGCTAGTGAAATGTTTGGAACAAATTGTTGCACATTCACTTGGATGCGAGTGCCGAGTATGTTAGAAAATGTTTTATACAAAGTATGTTCCAAATATGAAGCGGAAATATAGTATTTGTTTTAGTGGAGAATAAAGATGATTTTTAGTGCAATTTTGAAGTGTTTTTAAGTTTATAACAGATCCCACCTTTACAGTAGTCGTCTGAATCACACAAGAACAACCATAACTCAATATTCAACGATACGAGAATAAATGTTGCTTTGGATTCACAGGTAGTTTACCTGACTTGACACAAATCTTGTAACATTGGGTTGGTTTGTTCAAGTTTTGAATAAAATTAGGATTTTTCTTTATTCAGATGTTTTATTATACAATAAATATATCAATCAGAAGCGATCCATTTTAAAAAGTAAAATAAAACTTTATTCCTAATTTAAATATAATTTATAAATGTATAAAATTCTAAAAACAAATGATTAAATAACTTTTTTGATTAAAAAAATGGTAAAAATTGACATCCATTTTATTTTAGTTGCAAGTATTTTGAGTCAAGAACAAAATATTGTCTATATTTGGTCATCATGGAGATGCTAAGGAATCGAACCAGGTACTTTCATTGTGAATATGTTTATAACGGCCTCACATCCTCTGATAACAAAATAAGTTCTGGTCTAACCGTTCTATTCTGCACACTCGGTTTAGACTTCATAAATTGATATTGTGAAAGAAATGTCCTACAGAAATACTTTTAAAGCCAAATTTTAAAAAGCCAGGCTAAAACTTATGCGATGGTTGAGCGCTGAGTGCAGTCTGTGAGCTCATATGCGCACTAATTGCAATATTGCAATACTCAAAAGTATGACTTTATTTGTATTTTGAAGTTTGGAATTCAAAAAGGGAAACCAATATTATTTCATAATCTTTTGACTAATAATTTTGATTCGTGTTTGTCGGAACTTGGCCAAAGGAATATTAATATTGACCTTATCTAGTTTTTATAATGAGAAGTATTTTGGGCCGATAAGTCAAAGAGAAGAAATCTAGGCGGTGTGTTCTAATTGGCCGTGTTGTACAAATAGACGAGCCCTTGCAGAAGGTAGTATGGATAGTGAAGACACAGAGAGACGACCCGAACTGCTCGGAACTGCCAAGACTCTTGGCACTGCAATGCTTCACTCAACCTTTCTCGCAGTTCTTTCAACTCGCGGCTAATAACAGAAAACAGTCTGTTAGTCTGGGCTAGGAAACAACACATGTTTCAACTGGTTTCTTTTCTGGTAAGCGTTGAGTAAACGTCCACATTCAATCAAAACAGTTTTTTTGCGTTTCTCAACGTCTTACCACCCATCCTAGCTATCCACATATTTACACTAATAGAGTAAGTATGATGAAGTTATAATTTAGAAGAAATGTACCCACATCTTCCTGGAAGGAGCATGGAAAACTATGGTAAAGACCCCTCAAAACACACTCGACTCACTTCTGTTCATGGATCTTGACCTCTAGCTCCTGATTGGCCGACACCTTACTGGCCAACTTACTCTCCAGCTCCTCCACGGATACCAACAGTTCTCCGAAGGTTCTCTTCATCTCAGCGATCTCTCCGCGGAGTTGGCACTCCTGTTTCTTCATCGTGGCCACAGTGCTGGAAGTACACGGAGGAGAGGTATTACTTTGAAATCAGTAGGTCTCAGGTGCAAATAGCCCTTGACACTATAGCTCAGTTTGTATACAGTACTAAGAGTCCCTGGTTCGGCTGGGACATCCTTTCAGAGTGATGGTCATAGGTCTGGTTGTTGTGTGTGTTCTGGAACTGAGCTAGTCTCTTGGCCAATAGAAATCTCAACCACAACGTTCATACGTTCACCCTCGAACGTCAATTATACACAAGTTGCGACCTTGTTAACCCTGATAAGACAATCCTTGAGGTAAATTCTTTAATTCAAGTCATTTAGAATTTATTTGGTAGAACTCGAGAAGTTCCTGTCAAAAGAAATCGTGATTTTTGAAATGTCATCCTCATTAAAACAAACGAAGAAAGTGTGTATGTTGTTGACTAGTAGGTGCAGGTGGTAGAGTGTGTACCTGTTGGCCTCGGCTAGTTGTGTCTTGGTGAGGCTGGTCTGCTGGGTCTGTGTCAACAGTTTGGTCTGCAG
Organism: Timema bartmani; assembly: GCA_902151455.1. Lineage (NCBI taxonomy): Eukaryota > Metazoa > Arthropoda > Insecta > Phasmatodea > Timematidae > Timema > Timema bartmani. The sequence goes on from CABFWB010002387.1 coordinate 86,646, forward strand.
CTCTCTGCAAGAAGTCTGCACGTGACTCAGAGACTCGCTCTTTATTATCAGACTCTCATCCGTCGTCTGGACCTGCAGCACAAGAAATACGTCCTCCTTGTCTTGAATCCGTAGATTGTTCCTACAGCTACAGGTCTGTATCGACCGGGAATGCTACAGTCAGGCTAACCGCGACTCGCCAATCTAAGGAGACAGGGGGAGGGTGGCGAATATCGAGGGTTTGAATCTCTCTCTAGTCGGAACAGATGTTCATGCCGACGGGGTTGGGAAGGATTCGAACCCCTGACGTTAACAGACTCTGTAGTACGCTAGGAGATCAGGAGTATGAGTCACTGGATGCAGCCTCCCTCCCTGTTCCCGGATCGATGCCTGTGGAGGGCAGTCTGACTCACTTTGTGCGTGCGTCACCTCCAGGGGGAGACGGTAATAAGGTCGAATCGATGTGTGATTCATCCGACGGCGCCCTTAGGTTGAGTGCGTGTTTGAGGAGGGAGTGGTCTGGTTACACGGTCCTGGGATCGAGCTCTGCTGAGGGCTCACGCTCGTGTCACAGTGCTGGCTGGACGTTGTGTCTGTTCTGGAGCTTTTTCACCGCACCCAATGTATAAAGGGATGAGGAGGTAATGTACCCGCATTAGTGGAGAGAGCGGGAAATGATTTATTGAAAACCAGCCTCAGTACATCCAACTGGGATTCGAGCGGCGACCTTCCCGTCCCCAGCAATCAAGGCAATCTCTAAGGTCTCTGAAGTTTATTTGGTCGCGCCTCCTCCCGACAAGTGCCAACACTTACACTTAGCACTTGGTATAAGGGGCGAGGGACATTGCCACTCTTGGTTTATTTCACGCCCTTTTATTTTCAAATACGAGACGATTAAGGGATCAAATTTTAAAAAAAAACAATGCGAGAATCGTTCTAGATATTTTTAGGGGTATCAAAATTATAAAAAGATTCTGACGAAACATGACTTTTCAACTACATTCCAGATGAGTACCATTCCGATAGTAAATTGTGAAATGTTTTCCGGGGGGGAGCCGTGGGTAGTCAACCCGCTCTTCACACGAACTTGTCCGGGTCTCACGCTTGTTCTCGTACTTTCCTCCAGCTCTGTCTCCTCACTCACTCACTCACCCACTCACTCACTCACTCACTCACTCACCCACTCATTCACTCACTCACTCACTCACTGTGGCGACGAGCGAAGAGTATGATTTTGGTAGGAAGAACAGTAGAATCTAGCTGGTACTAAAGTTACTAAAACAGTTTTAATATATTCATACATCAAGTCATGTTATCTGCAGTTGTTACTTTAGATAATTATCAATACCTTTAAAATAACCCAAGTAATACAGTAAGTAACATGTTATCAATGTTTGCCACAGAGAAATATGTTTGAAATCTCTCTGTTCTTCTAACCACAATCCGGGAGTATTTACTCGTCTCTTCTTGTTTTGTTTGAACAAATACGGCCCTAATCCTGTTCGCACGCAACCCGGCCGATATGCTATGAGGGGTAACATATTGTGAAGTAGGTGCCAGGTTGACTGGCGAGGGCTGCCAGACTGGACGGCTACATCACCTTCTCTTGTCCGAGTGTCTGTATCGACAACACACGTTGGAGCTACTTGAAAACATTGGTAAAACTAACAACGTGTGTCATTTCATAGCAACAGCTAGCTCAGGCACACCTTGTCCAGCATATAACCAAGGCACACCTTGTCCAGCATATAACCAAGGCACACCTTGTCCAGCATACAACCAAGCCACACTTTGTCCAGCATATAACCAAGCCACACCTTGTCCAGCATATAACCAAGCCACACCTTGTCCAGCATACAACCAAGGCACACCTTGTCCAGCATATAACCAAGCCACACCTTGTCCAGCATATAACCAAGGCACACCTTGTCCAGCATATAACCAAGGCACACCTTGTCCAGCATATAACCAAGGCACACCTTGTCCAGCATATAACCAAGGCACACCTTGTCCAGCATATAACCAAGGCACACCTTGTCCAGCATATAACCAAGGCACACCTTGTCCAGCATATAACCAAGGCACACCTTGTCCAGCATATAACCAAGGCACACCTTGTCCAGCATATAACCAAGGCACACCTTGTCCAGCATATAACCAAGGCACACCTTGTCCAGCATATAACCAAGGCACACCTTGTCCAGCATATAACCAAGGCACACCTTGTCCAGCATATAACCAAGGCACACCTTGTCCAGCATATAACCAAGGCACACCTTGTCCAGCATATAACCAAGGCACACCTTGTCCAGCATATAACCAAGGCACACCTTGTCCAGCATATAACCAAGGCACACCTTGTCCAGCATATAACCAAGGCACACCTTGTCCAGCATATAACCAAGGCACACCTTGTCCAGCATATAACCAAGGCACACCTTGTCCAGCATATAACCAAGGCACACCTTGTCCAGCATATAACCAAGGCACACCTTGTCCAGCATATAACCAAGGCACACCTTGTCCAGCATATAACCAAGGCACACCTTGTCCAGCATATAACCAAGGCACACCTTGTCCAGCATATAACCAAGGCACACCTTGTCCAGCATATAACCAAGGCACACCTTGTCCAGCATATAACCAAGGCACACCTTGTCCAGCATATAACCAAGGCACACCTTGTCCAGCATATAACCAAGGCACACCTTGTCCAGCATATAACCAAGGCACACCTTGTCCAGCATATAACCAAGGCACACCTTGTCCAGCATATAACCAAGGCACACCTTGTCCAGCATATAACCAAGGCACACCTTGTCCAGCATATAACCAAGGCACACCTTGTCCAGCATATAACCAAGGCACACCTTGTCCAGCATATAACCAAGGCACACCTTGTCCAGCATATAACCAAGGCACACCTTGTCCAGCATATAACCAAGGCACACTTTGTCCAGCATATAACCTAGCCACACCTTGTCCAGCATATAACCAAGGCACACTCCATCCATCATACAACCAAGGCACACCTTGTCCAACAGGATCTTCTTGTCTTCTCTCAGTCTGTACAACTTGCTCCTCTCCTTTGTAAGTTGAGCTTCAAGAGTTGATAATTCAGCTCTAATCACTTGGTTCTCATTCTTATAGTTCAGACATTGGATGTGCATTTCCTGGAGCTGACGTTCCAGCTCTTCCAGCTGATGACTGTACGACTCTTTCTCCTGGACAGTAACACAACACACATTACACTCGACAGTTAGGAACTGGCAACCAATAAATACATTCACGTTTCATTTTACCTTCGTGTCACAAATATTGGGGAAAACTATCAAATAAAAGGAAATATAAAATAGAAATAAGATCTAAAAAAAAGTATTATAACGCATCCTTACATAAGTAAGTGTTAAGTTAATGGTCTGGGATCTAATTGTTAGGTTTGTCCTAGGGTTGAACCATCATTAAGCCATATATTTTTTTATCTCTAATCTCTTTAAGGATTCCAGTGCCCCATAGTGTGCCCGTGAAGCACTGCATTGGTCAATTGTATCTTAAGGGGAATGATGTGGTCTACTCACGACCTTGATGGCGTCTCTTTCCCTGCAGACCTCTTGAACAGCCAGGGCGCTTTGGTCAGCGCTAGCAAGGGCTTTGTTCACCCTTTGTCTCTCTGAGTCTAGCAGAGTTCGTAGTACTTCCGTCTGTCTTTGTAGACTGCCAACCTGACAACAACACAGCTAGTTACTCTCTGACACCAACACAGCTAGTTACTCTCTGACAACAACACAGCTAAGTTACTCTCTGACTGCCAACCTGACAACAACACAGCTAGTTACTCTCTGACTGCCAACCTGACACAAACACAACTAATGTTGTACCTGTTCCTGCAGAGTATTGACCTCAACATGGAGGTCCACGCAAGTCTTGCGACGCAGCCTCCACGCGTTGATCACGAGCACCATACAGATCCTCCTGGCAGCCAGACCGCTGGTGGAGTCCTGCATCTGCAGCTGTTCCCTCTGGTTGCTCACAGGGACCAAGGGCAGCGTCTGCGTTGGCATCTGGTCGCGTAACTTCCTGCCACCCCAACAACCAGCACCCCGTACTGTAAGACCTGACAGATCTGGTGTATCATGAGCCCATAAAACGGCCCTGGGGGAGTGGGGGGGTTCTGATTTGACAACAGCTGTTGGAGATTGTTTTTACATCTTACTACCCGTCCAGGCTAGCCAAGGGCACATGTTATTGGACTTTTTTCTTCTGGTATTCTCAATTTGAGAGAAATTATGACGATTTTAATGTACCCTTTTAGCTTTCCCTCCCAAATGAGCTACAAACTCTACCAATATTATGTATGTATGTACAAACAACAATGAACACATATGTTATTCAGTGGCGCGTCGTGGGTTTTTGCCAGGGTAAGCAGAACTTGTTAATACTGTGATATGTTCTCTCCCACTCTGTCCCTATTTGACCAACTACACACCTCACATGGGAATGTGTTCTATTGACCAATGAGTGTTCTGCGTGATGACAACAATTCACAGGTACAGTTCAGACACTTTATTTTAATAAACTACGACACGCCACTGATTTTAGTTCGTTATAAATTGGACCGCGCCGAGAAAGCTCAGTTGGACACATTGTTGTTATGTCAAGGTCACGGCTTTCCACCAGGTGAATCCCAAGCGTGTAACAATGGAGATACAACTCGTGATTTGAATAATAGATTCACAATGTCGTGGACAGGACTTTGTTGGTTCACTCAACCCATTATACAGTCAAATGGTTCACTTTGGTGTCACATTGTCCGGTCAATCTTCTAGTGGAGAAAAGCTAGCTCAAGCGTCATTTGAATGCGAATATTAAACCATCGTTTTTAAAATTAAAACTTTGATTTTCTCTCTCACGAGCGGTTTCAACTAAAAACTCTCAGTATGTGAATTGTTATCAGTTCCTTTCTCCCTGACTGTGTTATCAGTTCCTCTCTGCCTCCTTCTCATACCTCGGTTTCCTGTTCTCTCCGCCACTTCTCTTGGACGGGGACAGATCTTCCAAAGAGAAGGCCCTCTTCTTCTCGGCGAGCTTCAGGTGTCTTTGAGGTGATAGGACTCTGTTAACCGGGGTCTTGTTGCCCCTGCATGTCGTCCGACCAATCACCATCAGTTTCCTCTTCTCTGCATCTCTCTGACTGCTGGTGTTGTCGCCACAACCCACGGTCGCGCAAGGCGTACAAGGAACTTGCTCTAAATTCATCGTGGAGGCGAAAAAATAAATAAGTTATTTGCGTTTATAAAAAACAAAACAGAAAAACAATTGAACCTCGATATTGTTTTCTTCCTGTATTTGATTGTTGTAATATGCGGCCTCTTTGCAACCAGAGAACAGTACATTGTTCTTAACCTCGCTGACGCATCAACTCTAAAATAAACTTGAAACAGGTTTCTTGTCAATTTCTACCATTCGGTTTATAAATTAAATTTAAAGTTTGATTTAAAATGCTTTAATTTCAATACATTTGAATTAAAATTGGAAATTTACAAAGATATTTCAAAGTATTTTCTGGTAAAAGTAGATAGTCATAGAATAAGTAAGTGGAACTTTTGTAATCAAGCCGTAATGGCGACAATGAACGAGCAGAATGGAAATTTGTAAGCAAATAATAGCGCATCTCCCCCCGGATAACACCTAACTTAGTCAGGTAATACAGCTCTCACCCCCGGATAACACCTAACTTAGTCAGGTAATACAGCTCTCACTCCTGGATAACACCTAACTTAGGCAGGTAATACAGCTCTCACTCCTGGATAATACCTAACTTAGGCAGGTAATACAGCTCTCACCCCCGGATAACACCTAACTTAGTCAGGTAATACAGCTCTCACTCCTGGATAAACACCTAACTTAGTCAGGTAATACAGCTCTCACCCCCGGATAACACCTAACTTAAGCAGGTAATACAGCTCTCACTCCTGGATAACACCTAACTTAGGCAGGTAATACAGCTCTCACTCCTGGATAATACCTAACTTAGGCAGGTAATACAGCTCTCACCCCCGGATAACACCTAACTTAGTCAGGTAATACAGCTCTCACTCCTGGATAATACCTAACTTAGGCAGGTAATACAGCTCTCACCCCCGGATAACACCTAACTTAGGCAGGTAATACAGCTTGAACCACTTCGCTTTTAAGCCAAACACATTCTTATAACAAATTATTATAAAATGTTTTTTTTTAATAACTAGAATTGTTAGGGAAATTTTCAAATGTTCTGGAGATATCTTTCTAAAGGTCTAAAGTTGAATTAAGGGGAAAAGTGGCAGTGGCTGAACCGTTTAGTAATTTTAAAATTCACTTGTATTGTATTTTTAACATTCAAGTGAAAATTTAGCAACCTCGACGTTTTTCAAATATTTAGTGCTCTAAATGAGGTATTTGATACACTCCACCCCCACCCCGAAGCTTGTTTAGTCTACTTTCCGTTTTGTGCGCTGTCTGTACAATCAATTCCATAATGTGTCATCTGAGATCGAACCAAGGACTTCTCTGCTCGCATTTGATCACTGGGTAGCATCTGTCATTCTCCGTACATTTAGGGTAGGAATAGTTTTTAGGAATTTATGTCGAGGGATGGGGAAACCATTTAGCAAATAAATACCCTTTGTACAACTGACCGGGTTTCGAACTCCCTCTCACCAGTAATTCATTATATTCCGAGAGTTACGCCATAGATCGTAGATCCACCTATGCGGGTCCAGTCTTTAATATACCTTGTAAAACTACTCTTATTCTAGATTTATTCTTGTTTTCGTGATTATTAGGAATTTATTTTTGTTTTGAATCAACTATTTTCATCATTGAAGTTTCAAAAGGGAACTTGGTTTATAACATTGTAAACATTTATTCAAAGGTCCGGTGTAGGGTTATTAAAAGTAGATTCAGGGGGGCTTTATTTTGGTGAACGCATGAATTAATATTATATCAGCAAACATTTGCAAGACCTCTTCAACTTTGAGTTGTGAATTGAGATAAGGTTCGCGCCTGCTTATCTTTGTGTCATAAATTAGATCCCACACAATCTTTTCATTGAATGCGGCGCATACATCGGACCAGAAATAAAATCATTTCTGATTATTTTTTCGTTGGAGGGGGGGGAGAGGATCTTAAACTCTTTGCTTTATTTTTCTCTCGGATGCCGATCGGCAAGTAGAAAAGGACAGTGAATTGTGGGAGAAAGCGCTACTACTGCAACCACGTGACTACAGCGGCCAATGAAACGTCAGATCTATTACAGTTCCCTGAAAAGTTGTGGTCATCTTTTCCTAAAATAATTCACTCGTTAGAATGTGTTGCGGGTGAATGTTATGTGACGGGCGGGCACTGTAGAAAGTGATATGTGGAAGTCTATTTTTGCCTCAAGGAACTAAAACTTAATAAAAGTTTGATGACAACTAATTAATATATTTTACAACTGATTAGTGCAGTGTTTAAAAGAGCGCAATCAATTTTTATCGTAAGACCTTGACAATATCGCCTGAGCTGTGGACATACATTTCCCTTGTGTTTTGGTTACCTCCTAGGCCTATTTATGTTTAAGGTATGTTAGTTCTTGTGTGTGAACTCATTTTACAAACTTTAAAAAGTACATATATGTTTTGTTTATTTACTGTTAAGGTTAATATACAAGCATATGGCGGGTTTGTATGGGAAATATGCTAAAATGTGAGGTTAAAAGGTATCCAAAGTCAAGAATAAACACATTGGGTAGGGCCAGTTTAATCTAAACATTTGTTTGCATTTTCTTTAAGGATAGACCCACTTGAATTTATTGGACCTCATAGTTCGAAAGTGGAGTATTGGATAATTGAAAGATTACCGACTTTTGAAAACAAATGGAACGAATAGGTGTGTAAATAGATGTTTTAGTGTTGTGTAACAAACAGCATGAGCTAACTGCGACTCAACAGTGTGACTAATGAGCTGTCTCATTTTATTTTAATTACTTTTACCGCCAAAATTTTAAACATCAACTATGGTAACTTTTTGTCAACATCGTTAAGACGAAGTCTGGAACAATTAAACCATTACAAATATTTGTCAATTAGTTGAATACATTTATAACTTAGTGGCTTTACTAGTTTCATGAAGATAATTCAGTAAGGAAAAAGTGATCTACGAGCTGGTTTAGGGTTTTAGTTGGTGTGAGGGTGAACAAAAGGATTATGTTAGTGTATTAGCATCAGAACTTAACGTCAGGGTGAAAGTGAAAGGAAAATTGTTAATAGCAATGAGCAATTTCGAGTAATGTGTGTGACAGCTTTGTTTTAGTAGTTTTACTAACCATTCGGGCTTTACACAAATGTTGAGGAAGGTAGAATTTAGAAGAAGTGTTCCTCGCATTTATCATTTAGGACAAAACCTAAGAACTGTACTGTTTGGGCAAATTTCTCTAAAAAATCACAAAATGCATACTATCATTAAACTCACAAAAATGCGAGGAATCCAATGATACTATTTTCAAGATTACTAAAAACTTAACTGTATCTTTGAGAAATCTGTAAAAATTGTGATTAATGTGAAATAATCTTCTACAGCGACCACACTTTGTTCTCCTTCGCAACAGACCAGTTTTGTTGTTGTTGTAAATAGCACATCAACAAACAGACAATTTTAAAACAGAGCAGGAAGGCAAATATTAAAATGGAGTAGTAATATGTATTTTAAGGCTGAATAGTGTTTGATTATTTTGTTAAGGTTCCTTTCCAGCCTCTCTTAACCTAAACTTGCTGACGGGCTGGTCTGGTGTGTTTATGTTTGGACTTTGGTTTTATTGAGTTGTCTAAACAGTGTAAAAATACAAATAATTTCAAATACCTATTTATAGTATTATAGTATCATTGTATTCGTGGTTTCCTTGCGAGTTTAAGGATAGTATTGGGATTGTAACGATTCTGTGTCTTGTGAAATATATTGTAATATACGCTAAGATGCTTACCCATTCCTGCTGTCTAAATTGACGGTTTGGCAAATGTCTGAGGATATTTTGGATTGTCAGTGGTTTTCTAAGCCAACCTTACAAATGTTTGACTCTGGGTATTTGAAAGTTGTCGGACAGGATTTTTCAAGTCAAAAACTAATGATAAACATTGAAATCTGTAGAGTAATGAGTATCGAATGTTACAAGCCTGGTAAGGAGGAAATGTGATTGTAATTAATTAGTGGAGAGTCAAGTAATTACAAACTGTTGTCTTGTAGTTGCATGAGTTACTTAATAAACTAACTTGGTTTGTACTTTTTCTCTATGACTTATTTCCAGTTTGTGTTGTTTGTGTTCTGTTTGTAAATACGTAAGTGAACTATAGTATATTATATTGTAGGTACTGTAGATTGTCAGTGCATGGAGGAGGTATATTACGCATGTCAATGTTGGTGATATTGTAAATAGCGTGAGACGCCATCAGTCTGTTTATATTATGGAGAAATCTGATGAAGGATACAAAGTCCCAACTTCGTTACAAGTGATGGAACTATCACAACAGACCTGTATCACTCTCCCATTAATGCAAATGTGGGCACATTCATCCCAAAGTGTGGTTTGTTTTGTCGGTGTTGGGTCTGTAATGTGTCAATGTGCTGGTCTGTGATTGGTGTTCTAGATGTTTCTGGTGTAGCGGGAGTAATGGAGCGAGACAGTCTGGGAAACAATCTCAACATAAGTGATATTAGTGAGTACCATTCACATTAGTCCACGCATGCAGCTCACTGATGTGTTCCATCTACCATTGATAAACATACAAACATATGCTATCTTGGAGATCCTGCACATGGACAATAAATTAAGTGACGCGAAACAGGGAACTCCAAGCACTTACCTTTATCTTATCTAATACTACAGATACCTTGCCAGCGATGCATGTCTTAGTAAACACACGAGCTTTGATCACACTTGAGAGTTAGAGTTTCAAATTATGAAGCGTAGAATGAAATTGTTACATTGCGGCCCAACCGTGGCAAACAGGAGGCACAGTGAGTGTTCTTGGATGTTTCAAGTCAAGGTTGTCTGAATAGTTGATCATTAATAGATGTTTGGGGAACTAATATAAAGTCTTGATCCACAAAGTAGATGTAGCTTATTTAATTGTGCTACGGGCTACATGATACATTAGGTTAACTAAACCACTAGCCAGGTAATTGCTTTGTTCTAATCATGAATAATGAATCATATTTTAAAACTTTACTTTCTCGTATAGCTTGTGAAGTATAAAGAAAGTATTGTGATGGCTACTGGAAAACATGGATCTTACAATTTTAGCCAATAAGCACTTTTCTATGTGCCTTTGATTCGATAGCTCCCCGAAACAATGCGGTATGGTCTAGCTAGACGGTTCTCATTTCTTGAAACATCCGTTGATTGGATACGTGTATGTACTGGTTATTTGTCATCATCTGTGTCTAGAGACCTCTCCTTGTCTCCTTGTAGATATATTACTGGATCGAACACAAGTGCTAATAGTTGGTACTACACCCTGTACTACTCCTGTTTCTCTTTGCGTCATAGTTGAGGTCATCCAGATGGATCCAGACTTCCAAGACGGTGAGCCGCTGTATGGTGGAGGTGGAGGGGGTACCAACATGGAGGACGCAAGGAAAAGATCAGCTCATGTCAAGATATTGGAACAACCAGCGTCCAAAGCGCTCAGGTTTCGTTACGAGTGCGAGGGCCGCTCGGCTGGCAGTATACCTGGCGTGAACAGTACGCCAGAGAACAAAACCTTCCCCAGTATACAGGTGAGATACAACACTGCCCTGGTGATACACGCAAATACGGGTGCACTTCTGTTGAACCCTGACTAGTGCAGTCAGGACGGAAGGTAAGACGCAGGCCACGCTTGTCATGAGAGAGTGTTTATTGTTGTCCAGGTTGTGGGGTACAAGGGCAGAGCAGTGGTGGTTGTGTCGTGTGTAACCAAGGATCCTCCATATCGCTCTCACCCTCACAACCTTGTGGGCAAGGAAGGGTGCAAGAAGGGCGTGTGTACCGTGGAGATGAACAGTGACAGCATGGCTGTGAGCTTCTCCAACCTCGGTATCCAGTGCGTCAAGAAGAAGGACATTGAGGAGGCGTTGAGAGTTCGAGAGGAGATCAGGGTCGACCCTTTCAGAAGTAAGGAATTACGCCATTTTGTTTGTCATGTTAAACTGTGCCTTAATACAAGTTTTAATCAAAGTGGTTTGAGCTGATTTCGAGAAAATATGTCCTTTTTTTTCACCCTTCTAACCCTTATAGTTCTACCAGCTACGAATATTTTAGAAAATAATATTAATTTTAGAGTTGGATTATTGATAGTTAAATAAACCTTTGATACCAAGTTTCAGCCCTATTGGTAAAATAGCTAGAGGATGGACGGACGCCATTGTGAAAACAAGTTTTTTGGGTCATTGGGTTCAGGGGTCTAGAAACCTTAACATCCACAAAAAGCTCAAATTCAGTACTTACTATTTCACTCACAGAGCTCACCATATACCTGATTATACCTTGTTTGTTGTCACTGGTTTCACTCACAGAGCTCACCATATACCTGATTATACCTTGTTTGTTGTCACTGGCTTCACTCACAGAGCTCACCATATACCTGATTATACCTTGTTTGTTGTCAGCTGGCTTCACTCACAGAGCCCAGCCCACCACGATAGACCTGAATGCCGTGCGTCTTTGTTTCCAAGTGTTCCTCGAGGGCAACGAGAAGGGAAAGTTCACCTTCCAACTCCCGCCCGTTGTCTCTGAGCCCATCTACGACAAGAGTAAGCACAATCATAGTTATGTAAACATCTAAACCGACCGGCCCGGCGTTCCCCCCAGAGCCTGTTGATTGGGTGCACCACCCGGCTTAAATCAATGTTGCACAAATCGTCAAGTATTCATTCCTCTTCCCCCGCCCGGCTGGAAACAATTTCAGGGGGGAAACATTGTATCCTCTTTTAGATTGTTGATATTTTTTAGGTCGACCCACAGTTTCGGTACGTGACTATCGAGACAACACACTAAACTACAATTTCATTTCTAGTCATGTTTGTTTTGCAGTCAAGCTTGATAGCACATTTGACTTTGTTTTGCTGAAGTTGTTCTCGGAAGTGTTTGTAATGTTTCCTTGTTCTTTTAGAGGCGATGTCCGACCTTGTCATCTGTCGACTGAGCGACTGTTCCTGCACAGTGGCGGGAGGCAAGGAGATTATTCTACTCTGCGAGAAGGTGGCCAAAGGTGTGTGCTTTGCTTTCTGTAAGATTTGTTTAGGGATTGATCAAATCATATTCTATTTGAATATAATGATGATGAAGTAGTGAACTGCATCACTAGACTTAAATAGATCACTATAAATCTCTGAATACTTCCAGAGGACATACAGGTTCGTTTCTACGAGGAACGAGAGGGTCACATGGTGTGGGAAGGTTTCGCCGACTTCCAACCGACTCATGTCCACAAGCAAGTGGCCATCACGTTCAGGACACCGCATTACCGAACCATCGAGGTGGACGCTCCCGTGAAGGCGTTTGTCCAGCTGCGTCGACCGTCCGATGGGGCGACCAGCGAGCCTCTTCCCTTCGAGTTCCTGCCTCTGGACTCAGGTAGGCCTACGTTCTGGTCACTGCGCAAGGCGCTGGTCAAGAAGGGGAACTATGCCATGTTCTCAAGTATTCTCGCCTCCAACACTGCCTATTTGACTCGCCAAGTGGGATCTGGGTCCGAACAGCAGCCTATGAAGGTTCCTCTCACCGCAAGTAAAGTAACCTTTGCAGAGCCTTGCATAGAGGTCGAGGAAACAGTTTTGTCCGATGATGTACAAAATGGTTCCCCCGAACCATTATTAGAACCAGTTGAAGAGAAAGACGTCAAGAGGAAAGATATGGACATTGAGCCACCTCCTCAGGAGGATATGATAACAGAACAAGAGCCTGTTGACGATTACTCCCAAGTGAACAAGTGGGATAGAATACAGTCTCATGAGGATGATAACGGTAATATTGAATCCACAACAACTTACGAGAAAGATCCTCTTCAACTCGATACCAGGGACAGCATTGAGGATGTTTTGTCTGAGGGTGAGACAAATCGATCACTCAACGAACTGCTGTCGCAGGTCGCAGAGCTGGATGACATCTACTCGGATACCCGCGCCAGGTTGTTAGATGCCGGGGGGCTGGAACTGTTGTCTCAAGATGGACGCTCACCGGAAGATATAGAAATGGGAGTAGAAGAGTATTTTGATGACAGTCAAACATACTCTAGCTTGCAACTTGCCATGAAGAATCCAGTAGAGCTCCTTGATTTTGTGACCGGTCGCTACGAGGATGTTACCCCTCCCACTTCCATACAGCCACCGTTTATATCCATAGCTCCGTTGTCTAAACCGATAATTCCTCCGCATTTAAACATCGCAAAGAGAGAAAATACAGGGCTGAGTTCTCTAGACTCTTCAGACTCAAAACTACCCCCACTACCTCCAAAACGTAGCCGGAAAGAACCCCCTACCCCTCCAGCTCGCCCAGAGCACCTGTTGAACTACGAACCCCCCATTGTCGAGTCTCCAACACCAACACCTGTTCATGCACCCAATAAGAACTTACCAGAAACACCCGCACTCAACGCCAAAGTTAACAAACCCAATCTGTTTCAAAAATTGTTCTCTAAAAAATCATCAAAATCTGTCAAAAAAGAGAAGCTAGTGATCACTCCTCGTGGGAGTGTGGGTAATATCTCTATCACGGAATCTGGGGCAGTGACCCCACCAGAGTTGACGGAGGCCGAGCACTATGCACTATACACAGACATGGCGCCACACGCCACTGCGTCAGAGTTTGACGAGACGTCCTTCTATTATAGTCCTGTGGAGGGAGGACGTATTTTAGTCGGTGGGGAAGAGACTAGAGTCCTGCTTCAGACCAATAAAAATAGAAATATATCTACATAGTCAGTCTGTAAAGAACTATCTTTATTATTGTATTCTTTCATTCGTATCAACATATAGTTTTCCTAATTAACCAAACAATACGAAGCTGAAATACTGCTAATATTTTCTAATAAATTCTATAATGGTATTTTTAGTCAAAGAGCTATTTTTTGTCTTTTGCTGCTTATCAAATTAATGTGTTTATGTATTTCCAGAAAAAAAAACCTTTTTATCAATATTAAGTAAATGAGTTTTAAGTTTCTGTGGTTCGATATATTCAGAGTTTTAGGAATGTTATTTGTACTGTTAGTGACATTTCATGACGAAAGTTACATTTGAAAGATATTTAAAACACATGATGGTAAGTTTTGGAAACTTATCTTAAGTGTGAAACTATACTCTAATTTCTCAAAAATAGCGACAAAGCTCAAATTATCAAAAATAATATAAATAGCTATAAGTGACATGCCTTATTTTACCTACCAAGAAATTTGGAATTTATATTTTTGTCGATTTAAAAATGTATCGTACAATATCAAAGTTTTGGAATTTTTTTTAGTGTAGGTTTGTATAAATATTTATGACTGTTTTTCTAACCAACTATAATTTTAAGGATTGTATTAATATAATAGCACCCTCACAATGGACCCAGTCCTTGATTCTATTCTGGTTGGATGCATTTATGTTCACTTTCATGTTACATGCTACAGATTTTTAAACAACTATGAAAACTTGTTTTAAGCGTCACAACTGAAACATGAAATATTGTTCATAGTTGGAGGACAGTATTGCCTTATATTTGTGTGTGACGCACAATAGCTAAAAACACAAATACACAGTCAAATCCTCTAGAATGTTGTGTGACTTTGAAACTCTTCGATCATAAGAATATTTTTAGCCTTGGTGAAACTTTCTGGTAATTTTATTTACATAAAAACATGTATTTTTTTCTCTGCTATATTTGTCACTTAATTCAATAACTGAACTCTTGAGATATTGCTAAGAAAGTGTGCATTGTTATGTAGAGCCTATTTGTTACTCATTATAGTTTAAATTACCTTAATATGTTCCTTTTGTTTATTATTTTTACATTCGTTTCTCTATTGTTTTGTTTGTGTTTTACTTTGTTATTTGTTTGTGTTTGTAGATCCCTCTAAAAAACGTAAGCGAGCCAAATTTGTGCCCGATGTCAACACAAATATGTTACACGACTTGGACCCCACGAGTAAGTACTGGCCACACTTTCCTCGGGTGCTTATAATTAGGGTGTTCGGGTGTCGGACTCACATGTAGACAATGTGGACCTCTTTCTAGGTTCACTTAGTTCATATCCCAACAGTTCCTACATTTCAATATAATGTACCAGCATACATCTCAGCTGGGTACAGTTTGGGCGTCTTGCGCTGGTCTATTTCCCATATCTTCAGTCATAGCAGGCAATGTACATAATTCAAGTTGGTTGCTGACATTCATTTGTTTGTGTCATAACTTGACATGTTCAAAATTGACCATGATTTTTCAAGAAGTTTAAATTTTCTTTCTTGTAGAGAATCTCTCATGAAATCATTAAGGTGCGGCAGAAGGGAGCGCAAGTATTTTTACAGTTTTTATTAAAAAAATTTGGCAAAAATAAATCAAATATTTCTCAATTAACAGCATGTAGTTTAGTTTTCTGCACATGCTAATATCAACAGATGTTGAATATCTGTCAAGGATGTCCTGGAATTTTGTCAAAACTTTTTAAATAAAAAGAGAAAAAGTTTTGACGAAATTTCAGGAGACCCCTGACAGATATTCAACATCTGTTGATATTAGCATGTGCTACGTTGCTTCTGGAGAAATCTTTGATTTATTTTGGAAACTAAAATGTAATGCTATAGAAACTGTAAAACTACTCGCGCTCCCTTCTGCCGCACCTTAAGGGTGGAAAGTCCTAATTTCCCTGATGTTACCGTAAGAACAAGTTATCAATTACTATAAATTTCTGTGAGTCTTGACGCAGCCCCTAATGTTTTGGTTGAGTTTATTTTTATCTAAAAGAGATCACGCCAGACATTTGTCTGCCTCTCCACATTGTCTGCTTGTGTCTGTTTAAGGTGGCTGGTAGCTTACTCTTGTTTAATATGTTGTGAATATTGTGAACACTGTTGACTGATGCTAAAGTGTTTTATTGTTAACCTGGGATATATCTGAACGCAACCTGCATTGTTTATTGTAGACAACTGTCGCAAGTCTCGAGACTATGGTCAAACTAATACCTGCCATCTTGTAAACTACAGAGCTTCAGTTGTGTGCTAAACAAAACGACGACAGGATATTGCATCATAATCTGCGTTAATTGGGGTTTTAAACTTGCTATTATAGTAAAAAAGTAATGTTTGATAAAAGTGAACAGTTTGGGAAACAGTCGAGTGGATCAAATGAGTGACATCACAGGTACTTGCCGTGATCTTGTCAGATTAGGTTCGGATTGGACCACACTTGCCGTAGAAATATCACAATCTTACCTCGAGCTAAACCTCGCAACCCTCTCTCTGATCTGACTGCATTTCTTTGTACATTACTGTTTAAATATGTTCCAAAACTGTTGTTACTTAATAACACTGGATTGTTAAATTGTTGTTGATTTTGACTTTTATCAAGAGTTTGTTTCGATGTTCTCTGGTTTTGTTTGCTAGATAAAGTGAAACTGTGGCTTTAAATTGTGGACATTTTTTATTCTTCGGTCTTTTCATATTAAAAGTTGTACTTTTCTATAACGCATTGTGTCTTCTTCCTTGACAGCTGGAACTACCCTTAATATTCGCTCCCAACCACACTTACATCACATATACAAAAAAAATTGATATGATTACAAGTAAAAGATTTTATATAACCCAAAATGGTGTAAAGATCCCCACACAATATGTGTTTTCTTTTATCAAATTTGTATTATTTTACTGTGTAGTTATCTTATCAGTAGGTCCCTGGTGTTGGTAACCAGAGTGTGGATGTATCGTATCACTACATCCTCTTAAAGAGATGTCACAATCCCACCGGCACATTAAAACCTGCCCTCTGTCTGTCTGTCTCACCACCTGTACCTTGTCTCCTCCATCACTCTTATAGTATTTCACTTCACAGGATTGAATCCAACTTACATTCTTCTTTACCCACACGTTTCCTCTGTTTGTGTACGTCCTGTTTATCACACTTCTCTCACTCATTTCTCTACTCTTTCCTCTATCACACACCCCAGGTATTTATATCTCTCCTCCTACTGTCACTCCTTCTTACTCTACATCTGCACACACTGCACTGTCATTGATACAATGTTCACTGCTAGACTACAGATTAGTTGGTAATTTTCTTGAACCACAAGCTCAAAGTTCAACTCTTGGAGACCTAGGAGGGAATCCTGGTTGACTTTATATTACACTTAACAGACATCTTTAAAAACAATTATATTTTATATAAAATGCTAAATAAAACAAATTTTTCTTCTGCTAGGCCATTTCTAAACAGTTTCAGAAAGTATTAACTATTTGTAACTTTCTTATGAGCACAACTGGCTACAAACATTATTTTACACAATATTGAATTAACTGAGCAATACTGCTGAGCGCTGGCTATCAGTCTGGTGAGGGCCGGCTATCAGTCTGGTGAGGGCCGGCTATCAGTCTGGTGAGGGCCGGCTATCAGTCGGCTGAGGGCCGGCTATCAGTCGGCTGAGGGCCGGCTATACAGTCGGGTGAGGGCCGGCTATCCTTCCTGATTAAAACTTTAAAAACTGGAGGGTTTTAAAGCTAACAAATTGGAATATGTTAACTTGATTCCCTCGGTTTCACTGAAGAGCTGAAGCTGATATGAACACTGAAATAACCATTATTTAACTCACATTCTTCATAAATTATCGACAGAATTCCTATGATTTCATCACACATGTTCCATTTTCCATTTGAAGAGTTCAAAGGCGGATTTAGCCCCATATCGTCACATCATTGCTGGGACTAAGGTAAATTTACTACATTCGTGTTTCTTAAAATAAGCGTCGTTGTGTTTTGCTTGATATTTTTACTCACCGTCTTTATTCAAACACAAGTAGAATTAGTGTTGGTAATTTTAGTGGCACAGTTTGTTCTGATGTTATTAATATTTTGTAGTGCTTTATTTCAGAATCTAGCCAAATAAAATAGTTTCTCTTCAATACTCTGACTTCAGAACTTAAACAATTCCATATCTTTGTAAAAATGTATTTAACTTTTTATCAAATTAATTTATTAGTCTGTTGGTCTCAATAATAATATTCAAAAACTTATATGCAAATAGATTTTTAACACTTTTTTTTTTTCTTCATTATTGAATAATCCTCCATCCTTGTATTGTTACTGCCGTTCATGAGTTTGCTAAGTCTAAAGATTGGATCAGAAATGTTCTGACATGATTAAGCTCTAAACTCCACACACTCCACATTTCTCGGTATATTTTCCCAGTGTCACAAACTTACCACCCAACTTGAAACTAAGTTATTTGCTGACTGTTTGGTTGGCAAAGCCTGATCGGTCAGTAAATATTTGCAGATCAGACAGAGCTAAGATGCAAAGATGTCTAGATTCTACAGATGTATGAGTTGTATTGTGTGTTTGTAATCTTATTAATTATAATAGTTTGTGTGGTATTATTTGTTTTCATAAAAATATGTTTTATGTGAATAATTTGCTTTTGCTTGCATGGTATTCATACTAATCTGGCTTCTAACACGTTTATTTTTATTCATTATTTCTCAGCTTTATTTTAGTAGTGATTATTTTCCATATCTTTGGAGGGAGGTGATTGTAATTAGTGAAATAATATTTATTAAGTTGTAACTAGTTGCAAGGTTTTACTGTTTTTGAACGTAAATCTATTAAAAGTTCTGCTATGTGCCTAAAAACTGTAATTAATTGCACGGTTTTACTTTTGTTTAACATATGTATTTGTAACTGTGCTTTCAACAATTAATTTGATTTCATATAAAGCCCAAAATAACGACTTGGTGTTTTAGAACCAAACAAAAAGTATTGAGCGATGTAAAAATCACCCGCCTACAGTATTTCAAATGTTCAAGACGTAAATTTAAAGATAAAAAACTTGGAACATTTTTAATTTAAGTTGTCAGATCATTATAAAACAGAGAAAACGCTGCTGTAAAATGTTGTTGGTCTATTCTGTGTCCAAATGTAAACAAATCGAGGCTTTTATCTTCCCATGTGGAATATACTATCTTATCTGATCTACTTTCATGTGTTCATACATCAAGTCATGTGCTGTGCAGCTGTCACTTTTGATAGATATTATCAATACTTATAAAATAACAATAATAATATATTTATAGGTAATTGTAAGAAGGCCCAGGAAAGGTGGTTATAAACGTATAAAAGGAACAAACACAATTTGGTTGTTGTAACTGTAAATATATTATTGCTACTACTATTTCCATTACGTTTAGTGATATATGGGAATGACGATTATGAGCAAGGGAGGAGGTTCATGGGAATGACGACACTGTATTTACGTTAGCGTGTAACTCAACATAAACTAACCCTCATTAGCGTCATAATCACTAACTGCAATGTTTGACGGGTTTTGTCCAGGTTCCGGGATGCGTATCGGCAGGTTCAACAGTCCTCAACCAAACCACAACCTTCTGCAGGTCAAGATGGAACAGGTCAAGATGGAGCCACCAGGTACTCTCCTCATCCTCACCTCCTAGACTACTCATATAAACATGTCACCAATGAAAATATCAACCTATTGAAATTATAGGCTATAAGTTTGTTAGTAACTGTGTATTATTTGCAGATCCAAAGACCCAGTACACGCACCAGCGCCAGATGTACGGAGGCGTGCTAGCCACCACACCGTCCCCTAACCCCTCCCCATCACCTCAGAGCCATGGACGTACACCCTCCCCTATGGACTACACGCCAGCGCCAGCCCACGCCTTCTACCATCCCACCTCTGGTATGGTCATGTATCGGCACACAGACTTTATGGGTATGGGGGAGGTGTTCCAGAGCCCGCAAGTTCCCGCCGAGGGGATGGGGGGGGCAGTCAATGGGAAGTTTTTCCCCTCTCACCTCCCCACCAACCCCCTTGTAATGTTCAACCCCCAAAGAGTGTTGAACCCCGCGAGGAGGATGCCCCAGACTGATATGGACATGTCAGGACAAGGTTCCACTTGGGGCCCTGTTCCCCCGAGTTCGAGTCCCGCCATCAGCAGTCTACTGGACCACTCGAGTATGAACATTCCCCCGCCAGCGGTGAGCAGTGTCGCAGGTAGTGTGAACCCAGGAGAAGGAAGTATATTGGATCTTGACAGTCATCAGTACAGTCTGGGACAGTTAGACTCTGCCGAGCTTGCGAACCTGAGTCTTTTTGACGGGAACCTCTCCGAGAACCTGTCCAGCAACTTGACGTTGTCGGAAAACCCTCCTCCTGAATTAAAGCAAGAACAGCCGACACAACAACAACAAAACGATGTTCAACAAGAGAATATGACTGACAGTTTCACACGTCTCACGACTACGACGTTAGAGGACATATGTAAACTGAACAGTATGTATAAAGGAGGGAGGGATGGATAATGGTGCTGTGTTCATGTCAAGACACATTGTGTGTGCTCAAGAATGTAGTTTTTATACCGACGGGAGATTATGGACAGTATTAATGGTCTCCATTTTCAAGTGATCTTCAAGAAATCTAAATTTGGCTTGTTAGATATTGTCCTTGATTTAATAATTCAGATAATATTGTGTTAACCAACTTTTGTATGTGTGTGGATCAACCAGCTCTATTCTGTGACGTTAGTCAATTATTTTCTTGATTAGTAGATTTGGTACAACACCTAAGTTGAATTCTGATTATTATTAAAGAGTCTAACTAACCTAACCTGAGAAAATACAGTTTTGTTCTATGGGAAGTGGCTAATGTTATATTACATAGGATGATATTTCATTGGTCAAAACGACCTTTAATGATTACTATAGATTTACAATAGTACCTTGATAGTCCTAATTGGGACCGGGGGTGGTTCGGATTAGCAAGTATTTTTATTTTTATAAACAATACAAAGTCAATACAATACATTGATGAACGTTTTAACGTTGTGTGTTTTCTCTTGCTAGTTGCATACTTTTACTCTGCCAGCGTATATAACCTACAGTACAGTATTAACTAATACACAGCACATACACAAATCAATTAAAAACAATGAGAACGTCGGAACACGAAATCTCACACCTCTCAAAGTAGCAGACAAAGCCAGACTGATTGAGAAACTATAACTGGAACAGGAAGGTTATGGCAAGGCTAATTTCTTCCCGTCTAAGTGACATGTAGCGAGCCTGTAGATGGCGCAGTGCTTTTATCGCTAAAACGTTGCTTTCCGTTTTCTACATTTCTTGCATCCGTATTTTGGCTGATTTTACTTAAGGTGCGTTGGGACTATCGAGGTTCTACTGTAGTAGCTTTTCTTTAAAAAAGCTGCATTTTGCTTAGAATGCGTGTTGACATTTGAAATATCCCAACATTGCATTTTAAACCACTCCGAGGTTGGTAAACAATTAGTGAATCCCAACTAAGTTCTTACATCAACTTAAGGTCCATTCTAATGTTATCCTCCCATCTTCCTGTTGCGTTCATTAACTTATGTCTACATTTTAAAATACCAAATAGTAAATTATGTCTTTTCTAATTTAGTGAGAATAGTAATTTGCTAACAAAGAAAATTAGTGCTAAGCACAAATCTTATTTTAGAAGAATCAATTAATAAGGAGGGAGAGAGAATGTGGGAAAATATCACAAGGGAGACAGATAAAGAAAGAGATGGGAAGAGTGGATAACAGAAAGTGTGCGAGTGAAAATGATAAGATTGGGAAAATTTGTGCGAGTCTGTTTAATATTCTATTTTGTAATAAGATAAAATGACATCACCTGTGAAAGACAATTGTGGTTTTATAAATTTAAAACCCAAATGAACAAGTTTGACCTGTAATTGATACAAATGTGGTTGAGAGGTCGTCGACTTGTTCTTTGCCGAATTTCTCAAGTTTTTGAGTGAATCTTAACTATTAACTTTGATTTACCATTGAGAATGGTAATGGACCAACCAGAACAGTGACATTGTGCCAATATTCAATACAAACCATTGTGACGGTTGAATAACGGCCGTCAAAGTGTCATCTACATGTCTGCTTGTGCAATATAAAGGAGAGAATGTGCCAATAAAACTTTGAAGGTTTTAAATAATGTTTTATCATCAAAACTATAGTTAGTTTTTATCATTTTTTACTGTAAAAAATTATATTTCAGATATAATATTGCTGACTGTGATACTTAGAAGTTATATAAACTTAATTGACATTTGTTATAATTTAATTGCATTTGTGTTTACTGTCAGATAAGCATTTCATTTTTCTGTTGTGTACAAAATATAAACTGTGTAAACCACTTGTACCTACAATTTTATTGTATCAAGTTAATTGACAGAGTTTGCGCAGCGAGTCCGCTCTCCAGGGGGAGGCTCATCATTTCCTAATTTGATTCAAGCAAACTTTATAGCGATTTCTTTCAAATAAACTTTTACCCTTCTCACTGTTTTTGCTACAAAATTGTACTAAAATGCTTGATATGAATGTTTTCTATTTTTTTTAAATTATGTTTTGTCTCAAAAAATGCCACCCTCAGGATATGAACCCTGATCTCTTTGTTGCCAGCAAATTGAACTAAATGAGCTCGACAGCCATAGGTCCATTATAATCTACGGGGTCTTGAATTTAAATCGGCATAAAATCTTTGCCAGAGTTTGGTTAGTGCTATGCAGTTCTTGGACTGTTAGTTCCGAGTGGTGGTCATAGATGGCATTTCACCCTCCAAGTAGCTCAAGCTCAATGATTCTTAGCGCAAAGAATATCATGCGCTTTTGTTTCTTGAGTTCGTGCTCCATAAATAATTGTGAGGAGAAAAGTTTTATTTGATAGTGAAATTGCAGAAATAGTGAATTTAGCTGATGATTAAGATGAACTATAAGAATTGCCCGAATTGGTGATCACACCAGATTAATTATTCAGAAGAATGTAGCTCCAAACTGGTCTTTGAACTTAAAAGCCCCAAAATTGTCTGGTTTCTGAGGGTAGGTACACAATCTTGGCCAGGTGCTGATTGTGTTAAGATAATTATTAGTCTAGAGCCATGCGAGGTTCAGAGAGCCGATACCTGGTCAAATGGGGACACAGCAACAGTCAAAAGGATCGGCCGGAGTTGAGCATAGTCGGTGGTAGTCACCAACACAAGTTATTATCTTAAGAAGGAGCATTATCCAGTGTTTATACAGATTGTGTGTTCTTGGTATCTGCTATGGTGGCCGCATGGTCTAAGGTGTAACTCTCTAGGCTGCTGATTGGGGTTTGAATCCACTATCAAGTCACATGATCTCATTATTAATAAAATAACACATGTGAATGTTGCCTCTTCCTATGAAGATTGGACTGTACTTGTGGACTTGGCTGGTTATATCTGCAATTGATGTTTTATATGCCCCACAAACCAAAAACAATTCTGTCTTTCCTTGGAGTGCTTAAATAAACAACAGTTTAATGTTGTGTGATTTCAAAAAATAGATATCTGGGAAGTCTACATCATACACTTCTATGTGAGAAAGATTATTCCCCAAGTCCCGACCACTGATCTATTTATTACACTATAGAAATAATAGTGAGTCATAGATCATAGTTAGCTTTACACACTTGATGAGATCAATCACATCCAGATCAGCCCCATTCCACCAAGTCTACCAAGTTACAAGAGTAGAGATTAACAATTAATACAACCCACTATGGTACAGCTTAGAGCCATAGTCTAGTCTGTAGAGGTAGGTCTACTAGATCAGCGATTATTAACC
>CABFWB010002388.1:0-36601 GCA_902151455.1 Timema bartmani
GCTTTCGTTTTTCCTACTGCTTCCATAAACAGTGTGTATCTTTGTTTGAACTTACGCCAGTTTTCCGATACGTTACCGGTTGAGGTGGGCGAAAAACGATGTTCATCATGATAATTTTACTCTCAAGATTTCATTCTTCATATTTTTTTATGCGAACTTCGACACAATACCGAACAACTCCGTTTTACTACTAACACAATTTTTAAGGTTATTCACTTATCTGTATATTTGTGTCCAACAATACATTAGAAAAGTAATTTAACAAACGCGCCGTTCACTTCTGATACCATGTTATGTTTGTATTTTGTTATTTCTTTACTTAACTATAAAGTATACAATACATGATTGAATATAAAAAGCCTCTATATCGCGCCTTATCTATGCTCACATCTTCGTTTCCTTCTCTGCACTCATTTATATATAGGTCACAACTACTCTAGTCATATATGTAATTGATATATTTAACATTTTATAATATACAACAGTGAACCAGTTTTTATGTTATTAAGTATTAACTTCCTTTCATTTAGTTCTAAATAAGACACGCTTCAGTGGCTGCATGGTCTAATACGCTACTCTTGCAGTAGACTAGACTGCCAATGACAGGAGATCGAGGTTCAAATCTCAGTCGAGTGTAGGCCTACTTAGGTACATTTTACAAAATGGTTTTTCCACTCTCCCTCCACTTAAATGTGGATACACTTCTTATATAGCCTAAATATCCCTGAAACCATTAGCGTAATAAGTATGGCTACGTAAGTGTATAGACCTGATTGTAGTGCTAAACATAAATAAGTTTAAATGATTGTATTATGGCTTGAGATAAAAAAAAGTTTAAACAACCGTCATCATGATTTAGTCTTTTTTTTTTCCCTCCTTATTTTGATTACAGGCTTACATTCCTGGGTATAGGAAGAATAAATACATCCATACTTACTCTAAGAGTTAGGCTGCACAAGGTTTTCTGGGAGCTGTGTTTTTCAAAATGGTAGTTTCAGAATAATTTCAAATACATAAACTACTTTACGGTAGGAATTATGTGGATTACTTCCTTTAGGATATATGTATACATTTACAAAGGCACTAATAATTCCTCTGCGATAGCCTGACTTTTGATTTGTTATGTTAGATACTACCATCAGTGCGAAAAAGGGACATTTAATGTTTTTTGATACAACAATAAAATACTTCTGATCTAACACAAATAATTAATCAAAACAAAATATTG
Organism: Timema bartmani; assembly: GCA_902151455.1. NCBI lineage: Eukaryota > Metazoa > Arthropoda > Insecta > Phasmatodea > Timematidae > Timema > Timema bartmani. The sequence continues at coordinate 1,229 of CABFWB010002388.1, forward strand.
GACACAACATTATGTCTCACAGAAACAATGAAATGCTGTATAATTAAATATTTTTATTTATTTAAGAATGGATGTAGCCTATAATTCAATCAGTCTTCATTGGAACTCTTTTGAGATTTGAAGAAAAGCATAACTTTAATAATTTTTTAACTCATAGTTAGGCTTAATCAGGATGTAATGGAAAATCTATTCTCTTTCATTCAAACCTTAGTAGGGATAAATTATCAGCCCTTTACTCTGATTATACTTTACTGTTTATGCACTTAAGTTTTTCCCAGAAAAAATCACCTTTAGTTCAGTCGGTAGCTTGTCTGTCTACTGAGCTAAGGGTCCCAGATTCGATTCCTAGCATGGCCGAAAAAATTATCATTGGTGCATTGTGGGTTTACACTTTCATAGTGATAAATTAACAGCCGGGGACTGGATGCTGTGCCTGTCCTAGTCTTAATATAGATTACAAGGTTTATGAAGCTATGCTAGGCCTAGCAGCCTGGTAGTGGAAAATCTATGGCTTGAATAGAAGACTGACCACAGGATGGAAACAGTGATGGATGTTAAGTTTGTCCCAGAGAATTAATGACCTTGAAATAAGTGCATGAACAATATTTAGCAGGATGGGTTTGAAAAAAAACCAACACATAATTCCCGCAACTTGGTAACTAGGCCTACAAACATGAACCTGCTTTTACACCACCTTCCTGGGTTAGGCATTTGTCGTTTGGTCTTTGCCTTGCCGAGTGGCTAACTGAAGAATTAAAACTAGAAAAACAGGACTTATTAAAGTAGGGTCTACCCTAAGTAAAAAAAAACTTAGTGAAAAAATCTTTCAGAATATTTACAAATGTTTGCTACCTAATAAGGTGTCATAACAATTTTTTACTTACACAACATTCATAAGAATAAAAGTTGTTAATGCCTATTCACATAGGTAAATTCAATAAGTATTATAAAAGTGACGGGTCCCGAAAAACATTAAAAAGGAAAAAAAAAAATGTTTACCTAAAATAATTTTAATTTAAGTTCAGCTAGTTTGATATCTTTATTAATTTTTTCTAAAAATGGTAAAATATATATTTTAACAAAATTAAGTGTAATTGAAGATATAGACAAAGTCTCAAAAGTAAACTAACAACACACATTCATTGTCTTCATTTTATTGTATATTTTGTTCATAGAGGCATGTAACCATTATTATTAAGTCTTAATGAGATGATTACATCAGTTATAAAGTCAATAACATAAATTAAATAGTCAGAAACCATAGTTCAGTTGGTAGCGTGTCTGCCTACTGAGTTAAAGGTCTCGTGTTTGATTCCTGGCATTACCAAAAATATATCATTGATGGAATGGGGGTTTCTCTTATCACAGTGATTAACTAACCATTGGGGGCTGGCTGCTGTGTCTTTTCTATATTTAAGTTTTTAAAAGTCGCTTGTTGATATAATTGGTCGGTTCAGTAAGTTCACATTAAATACCTCAAATAAATAGATTAACTAATTTATTTTTACTATATACGAATATTATTTTTTTATAATATTATTTAATCATAATAGTATCCATAAATATAATTATTCTTCAGCAACAAAAAATGAATTAGAGTAAAGAAAAATAATTTAAACAATCAAGTTGTCTTCTTTAAAACATGTTAGCACTCTTGGTGATATTTAGTCCTTGCATGATATTCATCTTTCACAGCCGCCATAGTTGAAAAACATTTTCACACAATAAGATGTCTTCAAATGCTATTTTAGTACAACGTTCAAAATAATTATGATCATTAAATTAAAATAGGTCTTATAGAAATATCACAGTCAACATATATTTTTTTCTGGTACTAGGTTAGGTTGAGTTAAAAACAATAATTCAATATCCGAAAAATCTGTTGTGCCCCCCCTCTAGCAACTATCACACCCAGCAGTCTACGAACCACTGCGCTATACCACGGTAGCTGACAAATTGTCACATCCAAAATCTTAATATCCGTATATTGCTATAATGTTAAACAGGTTTTTCGGGATGTATTGCCCAGCCCTTTAGCCTACTGCTTAAGTAACTTTTGTTGCTATTATATTACTAATTTCTAATTCACTTTTATACATTAATAACCATCTTTATTCATTTGGGAGCTCCGCGAGATTTATGGGCACTGTAGGCCTTATTGTAGCTGCCTTGTATTGCCAACTTATGAAAACCAAAAGTGCTGACATTAAATTAAACCTTTGGTTCCTTGTTCATTACTAGCATGTGCACACACACACACATTTTATTTCTAGTTCAAAGCACACTCATGCGGTGCTACTCTTATTCTGTCTGTAACCCATCGTCCCAAGCGCTCATATTGTCCAGTAACTCGTTGAGCGCACACAGTAGTTACAACTTGGACTTAGTCAATAAATGGATGCACACTCTGTTTACCATGAAAGGTGCCGTTAGGAGCCCATTTCACCATACTGTTAATGCATTTCTTTGGTAGATAGTACAGATCGGTCAATACATCACTTTGTACTTACTGATGTTAGCAAAGATATTACTCACAGGTTTGGCTATTTTAGCTAAGATATTACTTGCAGGCCTGGCTAATTTAGCTAAGATATTACTTGAAGGCCTGGCTATTTTAGCTAAGATATTACTCACAGGTTTGGCTATTTTAGCTAAGATATTACTTGCAGGCCTGGCTAATTTAGCTAAGATATTACTTGCAGGCCTGGCTATTTTAGCTAAGATATTACTTGCAGGCCTGGCTAATTTAACTAAGATATTACTTGCAGGCCTGGCTAATTTAACTAAGATATTACTTGCAGGCCTGGCTAATTTAACTAAGATATTACTTGAAGGCCTGGCAATGTTAGCTAATATATTACTTGAAGGCCTGGCTAATTTAGCTAAGATATTACTTGCAGGCCTGATTATATTGATTACACCTTGTTGCATGGGTTAGTCTACCCAATTCTAGCTTTCTTGAACTTTTAATCAGGAGTGGAACTCTCAAATCCCTCTAATCCTTTGGTATTTGAGAGATTTGAGATTCATAGAGATAAAAAAAAAGCTATGTCTAATACAAACATGAAAACCCTGACTTCAAATAACTATTCAATGCGATTGGGAAAAAAAAATTAGATACCTTATATTATGGTGGATAAATATTTGAATTCTTCTCATAAAAATCCTGAAATTCGGTTTAAAAATTCTCAAATAAAAAAATAATTGGTTTAAAAATGAGTTAACGGCTGTATACATTTTTTTTAAATACATTTTTTGTGCAGTATTTTAAAATAATTTCGGTAAAAAAACTTTTACACGCAAACCCTTGAAAAGCAGACTATTTAGAGGCTTACAAAATAAGGCATGGCCTGGAACATTTTCTTGGATTTATAGGCATCTGAAAAATTATCAACTTTCTATAGCATAATTATGCAGGATTTTAGAATTTGAGAATTTGAGAATGCTATAAAAGCTGAGCACAAAAGATTAAATGCCCAAAAACTTGTATGCCCACTCAATTTTAAAATGTATACAATAATTTCTGGTCTAGGATATTACTACATTTTATAGATACAAGTGTAGGCCCTAAATTGGTCTTGTAGACACAAGCCTAATTTAAATGATTTAATTTGCAGGTAGTAAGACGCAGTGCTAAAAAATTAAAACAAATCGATTTGCTTTACTATTCTTGAACTATTTATGTAGACTTGAAAATAATTTAAAACATGCCTTTTAGTCTTCAGCAGAGTATTAAATTTAAAACCAGGGTAAATTCCACACACACACACACACACGCACATACATATATAGGTCTATCACTGAACCATACTAAGAACAGCCAAATCAAAAAAAAAAACTATTAACCTTCTTAACAGGGTTACAAAGAAAAAATTTATGAAGATGAATAAATAAAAGTGTGGTCTAGTTTACTCCACTATTGACTAAATTTCTCATGTTTTATTTAATCTTAATATATTTGGACTAAACAGTTTTATACTATCTGGAAAACAACATGATTAGTGCACTCAAAAATATGTAATAATGATTTCTTTGAACTTTAAACCAGTTTTAGCACTTTGGAAATGGGTATTGCCAATGTTTTGTTAAAACACTGTTTGTTAAAAGTCTGTCCCTATATGTAAATATTTGAAGTTAGAATATAGCAAAATCACACACACACAAATTATATTAGTAGTAATTTACTATAAAAAATGTTCTTGTTGTTTTTTATGATGCAATAAATGTGACCAAAAAATAGCATTAAACAACTTTTTTTAAATTCCATTTTAAAAATTTTAAGTTTGTGATTCAAGAAACATAGGATTCAACCCATATTTACTTATAATACAAATTTGGATATTAACATGGGTTCAGTCAGTGACCTGGCAGTCTAGAGGTAAGGTGTCAGACTTCTCTGCTGGATGTCCGAGGTTCAATCCTCGGTCCCGGCACAGATTTATCTGATTGCCGAACCCTTCCTTCACCTCTGACAAGACTTGTATTAGTCACAACTTGTGAATGTGTGGAATGCCAGGCCTCCACCGTGGTTCAGGATTCCACGTTAAACTGTAGGTCCTCCATTTCATCCCACAATAGTGTAAGTGCGTATAACCCGAACAGGTAATAAAACGCAGTGCTAATAATAATAATTTTCTTTATTATAGTGCTGGCCAACAGTCGTAAGACCTATAACAGGCCAGCACTGAAAAGTACACAAGTAACTTACAAGTACATATATTTACACGAAAAAATAAGATAAACAAAAATGGCTAAATAATGGTATATACTGATGAATAGTTATAAAAAAAAAGTAGTAATTAATAATAAGAATAAAAATTAGGATTAATAACAAATAACTAAAGAATGTTTAAAAGCAGTAACAATATGCAAAAAATAGATCAGAATATTGTAAATTTAAATAATATAGGCAGAACCTCTACAAGATAAATTATTGGTATGGGATTTCCTTAAATAACACTCTGAGTTTAGCTTTCCTTTTATGATAGAAGTCGAATTCAACAAATCTAGAATTGGCGCTATGGATACAACGACCTATAGGGCTTACCTTATAAGAGCTATTGAGAAAAAATAATTTTGGATTACGAGAAGCCCGAGAAGGGATATGAACGCCTACATGATCAAGGGCAAATTTGCAAATAAATTTGTTACTGAAAATATTAAAAACAAAAAGGGCATCACAATAAAGTCTTCGCGAGAAGAGAGTTTGGAGCCCTAAGAGGTTTCGAATTCTGTCATAATCATAATAAATCTGGTTACTAAAGAATTTATCATATCACACAGCGACAAATTTTCTTTGAACGTTTTCCAACTTAAGAGAGTCAGTTAAGGTCATGGAATTCCAAGCAACAGTAGCATATTCTAACTTAGATCTAACCAGGGCGTAGTACAGACATAAAAAACAGTCAACTTTCTTAAATGATAAGTAATAAATTTAATAAGTCCCAGTAATTTCAATAAATGGGAAATTACAAGGTCAACATGATAGTGGAAATAAAGTTTGTTATCCAGAACACCTAGATCATTAATATAAAGGCTGCGAACTATGTTTTCACTGCCCAATTTATAAGTAAAAAAGAAAGGACTAGTTTTCCTAGTAAAAGATATAGATTTGGTCTTAGATTTATTAATAGACATACCATTTTCCAAAGACAATTGTAGAATACCATTTACATAATTTTGTAAATTTATACAATCTGCAATTGAATTTATAGTTTTAAATAATTTTACATCATCAGCAAAGAGTAAATAACTAGATGCGTTCAAATATTTATCAATGCCATCATTAAACACATTAATAAGAAGAGGACCGAACTTAGAACCCTGTGGTATGCCACAGGGTGCTAAAAATGTATTTGAGATGTGTGAATCAATTTTAATTTAATGATCTTTCATGCAGATAACTGCTGACCAAGCTTAGAGAGAATAATAATATGCTGACATAGGTCAAATGCCTTACGTTGGTCAAAATAAATAGCATCAACCTGACCTTGGGCAGAGACTTGTGGGGCAACATGCCCAAGAAATTCTACTAAATTAGTGACAGTAGATTTATTTTTTATAAAGCTATGTTGATTATCAGAAAGTTTATTTTTAAGCTGGTGGAAAGTATGCTCATGTATGATTTTCTCGAATACTTTGGAGAAAGTGTTTAAGAGAGAAATTGGTCTAAATTACAAACATTTGTTTTTACCCCTTTTTTTTATGAATAGGTATGACAACAGATTGTTTCCATGTAAGAGGAAAAGTTTCATTTGACAGGCTAATGTTAAAGATATAGGCTAACAAAGGGCTGAAAATGCTGGCACAGCCTTTAACAATAAAACTAGGAATTCCATCTGTCCCGGCACATCTAGAGAACTCAATTTTTTTATAGCATTAGAAACATCCAAGGGTGTAATGTGACATGGATACAAGGGCGCACTAGTTTCAATAACGGGGCAGGGTAAGACAGGAAAGGCTGAATTATAAACATAATGAAAGTAGGTCCCAAACTCATTAGCAACTAATAAAGTATCCGCTATAATCTTGCCATTAATTTATAGGTTAGACGGGGAAACACAGGATTATTTTTAACAAATTTCCAAAATTCTTTAGGTTTGCATTTAATACTATTTTCTATTGAGTTCATCCAATTGGCTCTGTCTATAATCAAAGTAGTTTTAAGTAATTTACGAAAGTGAGAAAAATGTGAATATAATACACTATTATTTGTCAGTTAAAACTTTTTTGACATTTTTTTTTTCCTATAGTATTTAAGAGTAGAAGAAAACCAATTCAGATATTTGGATGAATTAAGAATAGTAATTTGAGGAATATGCGTTTTGATTTTCCTTTGGTCTAAATTGGTAAAATTATCTACGGCCAAATTAACATCCGTAGTAGAATAAACACAAGACCAATCAGCAGTGGCCAGGTCATTGTAAAGATTAAGGTAATCAGCACGTGCATAGTCAATATATGTAATAGGGGTGTCATTAATTTTAGTAACAATAGGTACATCAAGTGAAATCAATATTTACTAATGAATGAGAGCTTTGAGTTACTAAGGGGTGGTGAAAATGAGCAAAAACAAGGTCAAGAAGGCTAGTGTCATTATTAGCTTCATTAAGTTGTTTTAATCCTAATATGTTAGTCGAAGCAAGAAGTTGAGTAGCTTTTAATCTAATGTAGAAATGCTAAATGCTCTGAGCATGATGATATTTCCAATAATAATAATATGAGTTCATTGTTTAAACTAGTGTAAGTGATGGATGTTGATTAAAACAGTATGCTAAAATGTAATAAATGCACACTAATTCTCTTCTGTTTTCTTATATGTATCACAACTTTTTTTTCTCTAATTTTTCTTTAGTTGGATATTAATTTTCTAATCACTAATTTTGTTTTATATTACAAATTTGTTTTCAGAGGGACAGATTTCAAATGAAGAAGTTAGTGAGATCCCTATCCACAGGAATACAGAATGTGCAAGGGTGGGGACAACTATGTATGTTTTTACAATTGACTCTGAGACACTATTCTTTCGATTCATGAACGAGTCAGGTAAGAATTTTACTAGCTTTGTGACAAATTTAGTGTTCAATCAGAAGATTATTGAATGGTTTTTTTAAGGTGGTGAAAGATGTTTCCATTAATAATTCTTTTAAATACTTAAGAGAAAGTATTTAAGAAAGATTTAGACCCATGTTTAAAATTGTTTTTTTTGCCACTGATCTATATTAATACACAATATCTGTGTAACAATAAAGCTTGGAATTCCATCATTCTCGCCATCTTAAGATGAACTTAAGTTTAGAACAGTGAAAGAAACATACTTAGGACCCTTATTAACTCTTAATTTACCCAATAACAGGGAAGGAGCTGTGATGCGTAAGGCAGACTTATACACTAAATGAATTCTAAGTGAAAGTAGATTCAAAACTTATTTTTTATTAAAAAGGATCAGTGATAATATTGGCACTAATTTAAAAGTTTGATAGGGATACTCCTATATATTATTTCTGTTTCCTTTTTATCAACTAATACAAAGCCTACAGCGATGAATAAGGTATAAGTGGATAGGATTTTTTTACCTACTTCTGACATAACATACTCAGTTTACATAAAAACACATTGTTTAAAATTTAAGTTAAAAGAAAAATCTAACAATATTTTTGTATCATTTGCTGAAAATAAACTCTCTTTGCTATTTTGTGTATACACTTCGCTGAGTATTTATTTTCAACAACGCAACAAAAGACAATTTTTATTATTTTTTTTGTGGAAGGAAAGGTTGAATGTGCGAAAGTTTCACAAGGGTTTACTGGTATTACAAAATTATATAAAACATAATTTCCAAACATTCTTTAGTTTTATTTTGAGATTTTTCTATTGAGTTAATCCCAAATTGCTCATAGGAACTATTTACTGACCCTTAATGCTTTTAAGATAATTGGGTGTACTGAGGTTGATTTTCCCTGAATGGTTTCCCACTTTATCTTTCCACACAAATGTGGATACAGTTCCTCTGAATTCAACCTTCCTCATCCCTGACCCATGAGGGTAATTAGTCAAAAAGCATTTAACCTGAATGGTTAGTAAGACACAGTGCTAAAACACTAGTTGTAACTTTTGATTACGCATCATATTATTTTGTTATATCACAGGCAATACTTGGATATAATTTTTGTTCATGATCCACTGGTTGTGGAAATGTTTTTTATAGGTAATTTTTTTGTCATTTTGGATTTTTAGCTTATTACATTGGTTTTCATCCTTTGTGAGTAATTTTTTTAGGTATTCTTGGGATAAGTATACCCTATTTTAAAATACTATAGATATTTAATAACTGCATCAAAACTGGATCATATATTTTTAATTAAGCTGGGCCTGGAATGTGAAGATAATGTAGGCCATATTTTCTTTGTTTGTCTGGTTGTAAAATACACATTTGTGGTGAAACTGCAACTAGGCTGTAGAGGGTTGCGCTGGGAGGGGGTAGATATTACTACTGAAGGAAATATTTGTAAACCATTGTTATATTTAGAGGATTGCCAAGAGTTTAGTTGTTAAAACATTTTTCATTTAATACAATCTTTTTAATTTCCTTATGTAAAGTACTTTTACCAACTGTTTGGGTTATATACGCTTAAGTACTAATTACGCAAATGGATTAGGAATTGGGAAATTTGAATTTAGAGGTAGTGAACTCGCATTTGCATGGAGGGAGAGTGGAATTTTTTTTAGGAAAACCATCCCCAGTTCACCTGATTGAGATTCAAACCTCGATCTCCCCATCCTCGTCAGACTAGCTCATGACGATAAGCGCGTTAGCCAACTACGCCACCGAGGTGTGTTATATTTTACTCTTACTTAGATTTAATGCATACACTTAAACCATCATATTGTTTCAAATATATATATATATATATATTTTTTTTTTTAATTTACAGATGCCAAAAACTTTCATGTAGAGGTGGCAAAAATGAAATCTGGTGAAGGCAAATCCTCTTTTACAGAAAGGACAGATGACAGTTCAGCCATGCAGTATTTCCAGGTAATTAGAATTATTAATTGTTTTTTATTTCACTAAATCTGTCTCCAGTTTTACAGCTTTATTATTTAACATATCCTATAATTTTGTCACTCCCCTGCGATAGCAATTAAGGTTGTGCATATTATTTTGAAATATTTTAATGATTTTTAAAATCACTCACAAATAAAAATTAATAGATCATAGTTTTGATACAATAATATTAGGGAAGCTTATTAATGCGTTAACTTAAACTAACAATTTTTTAATTTTATTGAATTTATATTTGTAAATGAGTACCTTTTAGCAGCGAGTCAGTGAGGGATGGAAGGGTGCAAGGAAAGAGGGAGTAGAAACTTCTTTCCCTCCATTGTAAACATAGTCTCTAAGTTCCTTTAAGTTATAATCTTTTCATTTAACTCTTATCTACTATCAACAAATTATCAGAAATACACTCTCGTTTCTAAGAAGAAAACTAAATGCTACGGCCACTCAGCTCTCTCTATAATCGGTACATTCAACATAAGTCAACCTTTGTGGTCTTGGGGTAAAGTCAGGACCCAATGTGCGTGGGTTAAGACCTGACTGGGGCCGACAGATTTTTCTTGAGCAATAAAAACCCCTAGCACAACTTCATTTGCAGGGGAAATAAAGCTGTCGGCCCCATATTGATTGTAGTATGTAAAATAACCTTAAAAGGTATGTGAAAACACCTTTCCCAGCAAAATTGGTAGGCCCTTTCACTCTCGCTTACATAGATTCTTGTGTGCTGATATATTCAGTTGGTTCAGAAAGTGCACATAAATTTTATATTTGGTCATTTCAGAAAGTGCATGTAAAATACCTTAAATATGTAAATACAAAAAAAATCAGTAAGAAACTCCATGATATAGTCATTTTTTATTAATTTTGTCGATGCCATTAATACAAAAAAAAAGCTGAAAATTAAATTAATTTGGAATCCATACATTAAGTACTACAAAATAGAAAAAATAATATCTATTTAGTCACAAAGACAATCATATTATATTCAACTAAAATCATTTGATTTGATCACTCTAGAACTTCTTAAAAATTTAAGATATATATAATATAAATAATAAAATACTAGATAGATAGGGGTGTGCAAATAACATTGTATATAGAATTGAATAGTATATAAATAAAATAGTAGATATAAATAGAAAAGTTATTTTTGTACACTTTTTTATGGAGATTATTTAATAAGTAAATTACTTTTGAAAATGGTGTTTTATACTTAACTTTTGTCAGAAAGTAATTAAAATTAAATATATTTTACACTTCTTAAATGTTCTTAAGAGTTTTAACCCTTAAATATTCTCTAGGTTTGGGGCTCCTTAAGAGCTATCCATGTTTGAAATTCTTAAGGTGATTCGTCCATCAAGCTTCTAGAATGAATAGGCTATAACATTTTGACAGGTAATTTTTAACATGATTGAAGGGGGGTATGAGCAGGTAGCGTGAGAAAGTAAGCTGGGATTGCCAGCTCTTTGTTCCTAACAGTGTTGTCATAGCACTACCTCTTTTTTTCCGTTAAGGAACTTCAATGTTATTTAGTAATTTAGAACATGAATTTAACCGCATGGCTCACCCGGGAATTGTGGCCTGAGTTTGAATCCTGGCAACTAAGATTAATAGAATATTAATAATTTAAAATATTTAACTTATTACACGTGTCACAAAGTATTTATTGTACCAAATACCCAAGACTTGATGAGAAAGACCCATTCCCACCCCCCCCACCCCCCCAACTCGCGGGAATTAATAAATTTCCGACAATTCTGAGCGTTCAGGATCTCGTCCACCCGTACATTTATTAGGACAGATTTATGGGCTAGGTATGCCATTTTTTAAAACCACCAAAGATTTTCAGGCAACTTAGTCATTTAGTGTATTTGAAAAAAAAAAGCAATATTTTAATTTTTTCACAATTTTATCTAGCATTTATTTATTGAATTAAAAACCTATATTGTATAATAGTGTTTATAACACTTAGGCAGCTATTGCTATTTGGCCTAGATCAACATTAGTGGCAAAGGTTATATTTTGTTCTATTTATATGAAATCAATAAAATTTTCCATTCTCAAAGCTATTCACTGTTAAATTTATTGTTAAAATAAAATAAAGTAGTAAGATAATATGAATTTTACCCTATCTTAGCCACTATCCTATTCATTAAAATTATATCATATATTATTTTTTAAACTCTTAAATATTCATTTTACAAGCAAATACTCAACTATATCAATAGTATTGTTATATAATCATTTTGGTATATTTCTCAATTCAATATTAAACCAGTCATATTAATGTTACAGTAAAAGATGTTTTACAATCAATATTTTGTTTTATAGTTTTATGGCTACCTGTCACAGCAGCAAAACATGCTTCAAGATTATGTTAGAACATCGACATATCAAAAAGCTATTTTATCCAATTTGACTGACTTCACGGATAAAGTGGTTTTGGATGTTGGCGCAGGCTCTGGAATTCTGAGTTTTTTTGCTGTCCAAGCTGGTGCCAAGAAGGTTTATGCTGTCGAGGCCAGCACAATGGCACAGCATGCAGAAGTAAGTGAATTGTTCTATTGCTCCACAGAATAAATTATGTTAAATGATGATAATCCAATTCCAGTATTATAGTTTGAATTTAAATTTTTTAAATATACCAAAATAGTTTGGTCTTTTAACTAAGTATTTCAACATTGCATTTTTGCTCACATTTTTTATCCATTAAGGAGAAAAGCGCATCAAAACCTAATAGAGAAAACCAATTTTTCACTCAAAATATAGATTCTAACTTTTAACTACATACTATTTTAGTATTATTGCAATACTTTTTATGTAGTTAATAACATCTTTTTTTATATAGACAGCCCCTGTAGGACATGCTTAGAATAGTTCTGCAGTAACACCTGCTAGTAGTAATAGTCCAGTGACTTTAGTGGTTTCCAACTGATTAATTCCGAGCTAGCTGAATTTCGGTATGTATTTTCATTTAGTAGCTATAAATATTATATCAAAAGTCCCTATCAATTCATTGAACGGAAAACTTACAGCCCATAATAAGTGTCAAAAATAAGTTTTATGTCAAGTGGAAGAGAAGGCTAACACCTTAACTTCACCCGATAAATAAAGGCCATTATTATTATCACCTTATCTATCGGTCATTTGCGTAAAACGTCTCAAAATATGTAGATTAGAAAATTTCCTACAAAAGAGGTTCTATACTTATTCGTATATGCAACCGTTTTTATATATCACTGCTTCTTAAGTTAAAACCTATACAATTAATGTACTACTGGTACGCTTTCCCACACCACCTTTGAGGTTGAGTACAAGGCACATTTTTTTGCTAACGTGGGCTTAATCCCTGATTACATCACATTCTTTGAATTATGATTCTTCCTCAGTGTGCTTGTTGTTCATCGTCCTGTACATCTGTTTCAACCTGTTCTTGAGATTAAGAATGCACACCTTCTGGTAAGAAATTCATGGGATTAATTTCATCGTCTTGATTAAATTCCTCTACACTGATTTCGTCTTCTGGTTCATCTAAAGATTCTTCATCTAGTGAAGCATTGAGTCAGGATTGACCATGAGAATTACACAAATTGCTGAACAGTATGAACCTATTTTTCTACAGTCACACATTGGTTCACAACCTTTTGAACAGTTGTAGAAAATCATATTCAAAAGGGAATCTGGATCAAGAGGTTGTGATGTTCTTTTTGGCTCCAAAAATTACTTTTCATTAGCCATCCCCAGTATTCAGGATTTAACTCCTTGCCTAACCGTGTTTGCACTTGATAATACACCTGATATAAGTGTTGCTGAGCTGCACTAGCTGTCAGTGGAAGTAAAGCTAACTTTACAGGCTTGTTATTTCTTGTAGATTTAGCAAAGCACAAGTATCGATGTGTATCAATGGAAATTTATTTAACTGGGACACCATATATTGCAAAGAGGATGCGTAGTCCATTAGAAAAGATTAATTCCTTAGAACAAGCTTCTTGCTTAAAAACTTCCACCGTATTGTGTAAAAATCCTCACGACTTTCTAATATATTCAAAGATTTTGCTTTACTCTTGATAAAAACTGCAGGTGATGTATCATATCCAGTGATTGCATGTAAAAATAAAATATGATAAATACTCTTTTCATACTGGCCGAAACTTCATGAAGAATATATTTTCCCTTCGACCTTCCCTTTACCTGGTTTCAGAAAGAAAACTTTTCTATCTGCAGGTGTGCGAGCTATTAGAAGCATTAAAAGCTCTAGATTTTCTCCTACAATAACTGGTTGTATTTCTACACGACTGCTTGAGTGCTGTTTCAATAATCAAAACGTCAGCATCATCTTGAGCTTGTTTAGCAATGAAATTACCAGCTTACATCTTTTCTAACAGTGTCAAAATTAATCTGATTTTGTTGTGTGTGTTGGAAAGGATTTTTTCTTGACTCATCGTAACATTCATAGCTTCATCCAAGAGAACCTCGGTTGATACAGGAAGTTTGGAGAATTAACGTAGTTGTTCTCTAGCTTTTATATTCTTGCTGTTGTCATTATATCTATCAAATACAACAATTACATTTGAACCAAAATGTAGCTGCACCTGATTAATATATGTCACAAAAATATGATCAAAAATATCATCTTGATGCCATACAATAAGATGCAAAAGAAATCCTCCATCGTTGACATGTAATATTTGCAGTACAAAGTTCCACTACTCTTGGTTCAAAGCTATCAAACAAAGATTACTTTTTAGTTTGGCACATTCCCATTTCCTCAAAAAGCGCTAAAGGATATGGAGCCAATTCATACTGTAAGGAGTCACGGAGTTCGTCAGATTTTTTAGTGATACAAATTCCTTGATATAGCAACTGAGGATCAATGGGTACTCTAGTTGGCATTAATTAGGGGCTAGAAAACAAGCTTGCGTTGGAGTCCGAGAGGCTGAGCAAAAGCATTGATATTTGGTGCAGGTGTCCAGAAAAGGGTTGCCACTTTTTAGAATTTTGCAGCCATGCAAAGGCAAAGAGGGGGGTAAATAGAGAAAATACATACCAGCTAGTGGCACTTTTTAAAAAATATTGGTTGATGCCATGTTTTCTATCCACCTAATAAATAAATATTCAACAGTAACATAACTGACCCGCCTTGTTAGCCCCATGATTCTACACACTACTCGCATGTTAGACTAGACTGCCAAGAACGGGGGGATGGTGTTAGATACTGATGCACTGAGTGTGGTTTTTAATCTCAACCTATGCTAGTGTGGGTGCACTTCCTCTAAATTACTACTATATCATCCCTAACCTATTTTACACAGTATTAAAAAAAAGTAACAAACATAGGTACTAGTAAAATTACTCGGTATTTTATGTTGAGTGATTTATATATTAACTTTATAAGAGTATTCTAACTAGTAGGATATATGCCTTGAATTTAAGCTTAACATTGAAAATTTTTCAATGCGGTTGCATTTGCGAAAAAGAAGTATAGAACCTTTTTTATAGGAAATCTTCTAATCTACATATTTGAGTAAATACCTTTTAGTCATAGGACTAATAGATAATGATACATTTATTTAAAACTAATTTTTGACATTTATTGCGTGCAGTAAAAAATTGTCCTTACAATGAATTGATGGGGGCTTTTGATATATTATTTAAAACTACTGAATGAAAATACATACCAAAATCAAACAAGCTCAGAATTAATCCCTAACTTCAATTATTTTTTTGAATATAGTGACTGGACTATAAGAGGCTATAATTGTATCACTGGACAAGCCACTTGTCCTCCCATTGCTCCTTCATGTGTACTGACTGAATACACTTTGATCATGAGGGTCAATGTACTGAGGACCTTAATGAAAGAAGCTAGACTTTTGGGAACAGGACCAAAAACAAGAGCCAGTGCACTGTTTATTTAAGACTATAACCGAGCTCTGCTTCTTGTGACTATATATTCTTTTTCCTTTTGGAATTTTGTTGTGACTCCCAAAGTGCCAGCCACTCTGTGTAATAATCATAATAACAATAACAACAATAATAATTATAAACGGTGACACAGACGATGATGAATCAAATAATAATAAGTTGGTGGAAATGAGCCAAGTCCATCCAGCTTCATTTTGAAATAAATCCCTGAAATAGAATCCTTTTCTTTTTGTGCGACTTTAACAAGAAACCTATTCAATGACACTTGCCTTTGCCTCCTTTTGAGGATTCCTTGGAAATGTGACATTGCATTGTCATTAAACAGATTCATCGCCAGCACTGCTACAGTCTTATAATGGTGGTGTTTTTCTACAAAATTTAGCACTGTTTCCCACATTTTACACATCTTCCTAATCTCATTTGAAGTCAGGGATTCCTTCGTATTTTTATCCACCTCCTTCTTGCAGTTGCTCGCGATGCAGATCCGTCAGTGGTCAGCTCCTGGACATGTTCCTCCACTAGCTCTTGAATGTCGTCCTCATTCACCTCCAGTCCCATGGTCTTCTCTAAGAACATAATTTCATCAACAACTGGTGGATCCTGTTCATGGGCAAACACCTCAACACAATCAGACCACAGTTTTCTCCCAGCAGAATTGAGGGTTCTCTTGGTTACCACATCCCAGGCTTTAGCGATGATCTTGAGGCAGTCTATGATGTGGAAATGATTTTTCCAAAACTCTCGGAGGGTAAGGTTTGTTCTTTCGGTCACTTTGAAGCAACGCTGAAATAGTGCTTTGGTGTAAAGCTCTTTAGAGCTTGAAATGAGCTGCTGATCCATGAGCTGGACTAATGGTGTGGTGTTGGGAGGAAGGAACTTGACCTTAATGAACTCTCATTCCTCCAATAAGTCGTCTTCAAGGCCTGGAGGATGAGCAGGAGCATTATCCTAACCAGCAAGACTTTGAGTGGCAAACTCTTTTCTAAAAGGTATTTCTTCACTGCAAGATCGAATACCTTGTTGATCCACTTAACAAACAAGATACTAGTGACCCAAGCCTTTCTGTTGGACCGCCACATAACATTTAACTGGCTATTCTGCACCTTGCATTTCTTGAAAGCTCGTGGATTCTCGGAATGATAAACGAGCAGGGGGTTGACTTTGAAATCACTGCTTGCATTAACACACATCAAGAGGGTGAGACGATCTTTAATGGGCTTATAGTCGGGCATTGCATTCTCTTCTGCTGTAATGTAGGTCCTCTTTGGCATTTTTTCCAAAATAGCCCCATCTCATCACAGTTAAAAACTTACTGTGGCAGATAACACTCAGAAACTATTAGCTTCTGGAACTCGGCAACGAACACCTCAGCTGCCTTAGCATCTAAACTTGCAGCCTCTCCTCGCCTCAAACCACTATGGATGCCACTTCTTCTCTTAAAGTTATCAAACCATCCCCTGCTTGCCTTGAAGCCTTCTTCGTTTCCTTTTGACGTACCTGGCAGTTTACTTTACGAGGTCAGCATACAATATATTTGACTTCTCGCAGATAAAGTTTTTGGTCACAGTATCACCTGCTAGTTGCTTCTCATTTATCCACACGAGAAGCAACTTTTTACATTCTTCCAGAACACGTGGCCATTGCTTTGATACCCTCGTGACTCCTTTTTATGCATCTACCCACCTTATTTCTTCTTATATATTGTTCAAATCGTCGACGTAGACTTGTTATAAAATCTTGCGGTGTTGGCCACTCGCACATCTTGTTCACACACACACACACACACACACGTGGTCACAACACTATAGTAAACAATACTGTGTACGCTTGCACAGATGTTGACTATACTCTGCAACTGAAACCAAGCATGGAAGTTGATTACAGAGATTTCCTCAGCTAAAGAGAGAATAGAAACATTGGCTCAGTTGTGATTACGTGACTCTCGGCAGATAAAGCGCACATGTAGTACTACTTGTATTGCAAGACATTGCTCGTTCATCAAGTTAAAATGTATTGAAAATTTTTGCTTGTCTTACAAAACACTTGCAGACCAAGTTACCTGCAATCCAAGGTTTTACTATAGTTCAAAATAGGGATAGGTGCCATACTTTAGTAAGTGTGGCAATGAACTTTCAAAATTCTAATGACAAAAAGTAAGTACATATTACTTATTTTAACTGCAAACTCACTTCACAATATATATTTTCATGCCAAAAGGTAATAACCAACCATTAAAGCTTGTTTATTTTTGTAAAATTTTAAATTTTATTTAATAGGCCTGCAAAGTTTAATTTTATCTTTTTTTTATATATATTTATAGTTTCTAGTTCGTGAAAACCACCTCAGTGACAAGATTATTGTAATGGCTGGGAAAATTGAGGAAATTACATTACCTGAACAGGTGGATGTAATAATTTCTGAACCAATGGGCTACATGCTTTACAACGAAAGAATGCTAGAAACATACCTCCATGCTAAGAAGTGGCTTAAGCCCCATGGTAAGTTAAATATCTTTAACATTAATATTAAGGGTCAAGTTTCTTTTTAAAAAAATTTTTGGTTAATTTTGCTATTTACATTTTCAAATGACTCATCATTCCTTTTGCTCGGACAGGAAAATACTGGACTCTTACTCTAGATACTTTCTTTATTTCTTATTCGATCATAAGAAAGTATTTTTTGAATCCTCACTTAAGTCTTTTAAATAGTTTACTTTTCTTAGGTACACATTTGGAATTAAATAATTAACCACGTATAATGCAATTAGTCCAAACATGTAGTAAGAATGATTTTAAAAAAACTTTAAATTAACAGAAATTTTAATTCAAACATTGGTAGGTACCAAAGAAGTAAAACATTTATTAGTATTCCCAGAATTCCCTCAAACATTAGCATTTAACAATATTTAGCTTCACTTAAATCCAATCATTGGCAAGAAATGGTCAACAGTTGTTCCAAAAAAATAATTTTATCAAATATACTTTCATTCTAGCTAAAAGTGGTGGTGGCTATATTTACAACAAAATACACTGTGCGCCTAGATAATCCTTAATTGAATTGCTGTCAAATATGCAGTTTAGACCATTTTGTTGAACATAGATTTATATTCTGAATATTGAAAAATGACACCTGGACACGGGAATCGAACGCGTGTCCAGGTGTCATTTTTCAATTTTCAGAATATGATATCTAGATGGAGTAATTCCCACTAATAAGCATAAATAATAGCTCTGGCTATTAATTTTTAATAGATTTATATGTTTAGAAATAAACAGGTCTAACCTAGGAGAAAAATCACATAATGTTTCTGAAACTATTTTACCTATAGAATTTAATTTTTGTAATGATATGTTTTCATATTGACGTAAGTCACTCTTTTCTTTAGGCTCATTAAGACTTGTATTTTCAGGTCGGATGTTCCCAAGCCAAGGAGATCTTCACATTGCCCCATTTACAGATGATACCCTGTACATGGAACAATCCAGTAAAGCGAATTTTTGGTAAGGTTTTTGTGTGACTTAGTTTGTGATTTTATAATACAGTGAAATCTTTCGACAACATACACCTTAAGAGATTAAAAAATACATTTTACTTGGGTTGTCCAGTATCTGGAATTTTTTTTTTTTTCAAATCTCCTGTTTGTATTGAAAATAGTTTATTCTTCATAAACCTGTATACTCTGTATATATATTATAAACATCTAATTACTGGACTCTACACTTTTGTATCCGGTATAATCAGAATAATAAATTGTGTATGTAGCTCACTGGGCAGTTTAAATAGTATTCAAAATAATTCACAAATAAAATTAAATCTTTTCAATAAGCATACTTTAATGCATATTTAATAAATCTACCCAGATGACTTAAGAAAGAATAGTTCAACATTTAATCAACATTTTTGTAAAACAATAAACTTGCAGTAGCGACAAACAAAAGACATACTCTTTCTCATCTAAAAGAATGACATTTTTTGTATGAAAATTGTCTTTATTAACCTCGAAATAAACCGAAAACATTTCATCAATGATCTCAAAACTTTCATTAATATTTTATGGTGTGAATAAGTTCTAATTCCTATGTAACAAAAGGCTATTAGAGCATTAGAAATATTTTATTAGCTAGCAGGATTGGAGGTTTGTATTCATGAATATGTGTCTCAAAAAGTTTCCGAGTCGATCATTGGGGAAGACTGTTATTTGGAAGGTATTTCGCCATAGAGACAGTGTTATGTTGCCTGGGAAATTTTAACTGTTTATAAAACGGAATCCACTTCAAGAGGTGTTCGATAAAGGAGATTTCACTGTGTAGCAATTTTATTCATTATCTATATTGTTAAAGAACTTATGTGGCATACCTACATTTACGTTTTAAATACATTTTGTCAAAGAATGTAAAACTGATTTTATTAGTTTTAGCTATAACATATTCACTAAACCAAGAAGATGCAACACATCAATCTATATTTCTTCGAATTACAACTACACATATTGCATCAGATCTTTTCATTTGGAGAGGACAAAACTTTAAGCATTTCATAACTGGAACTTTTACCAGGGTTCAAATGGTCCTTGAAAGACCTGGAATTTAATGTGTCTTTGTTCAAGGCCTAGAAAAGTCCTGGAATTTCCAGTTTTCAATTCATGTGCATTCGCCATTTTTTTATAAGTTGCTCTAAAACCATCATTTGTAATAATTATTTTAAGATATTTGACTACCTATCAACACTTTAAGTACTTATAATTACAGCTTTGAACTAAAATGTTCACCGAAAGCTATTAGTTCATCTTCCATCCACGTTAGCGCTCAAATTCCTGTTCTAGCCATAATGCAATATATACTGAATCTAGAATAACTACACCAAATACTGAATCTAGAATAACTACACCAACCAATAAACCAAGTAGAGTGATGTAACAAAAAAGATAGATTACTATTTTTATAGCCCTATCTGTTCATTAAATTTAGAGAAAAGTTAGTGTTTTCCATCTATTTAAAATTTGATATGGTTTATAATTCTGTTTTAATTGACGTGTTTAGCTTCAGGCAGTATGAGAAATAACGGTTTTAGTCCTTAAAAAGTCCTTGAAAAGTTCTTAAATTTATGTTTCATATGTCTGTAAGAACCCTGTTTTACAGTAATTTTAGATTAAATGTAGGTACTAAACAAAAAAAAAATATTTTCTATATGAAAATTTAAAAAAACAACTGTGGGCTCAGTCCAAAATAAACAAAACACATGTGTTGCTACTAGAGATTTATCGATTCTAGTTTTTCTTGATTATGATTCTTAAATTCTAACCACAACTCTTTCTCTATTCTGATCCAAACAAAGAAAAAGGGTGCCAAATGGCTATATTAAATTAAACATTGAAAGGAGGATATAAGGGCACTTACCAGAAAACTGTAGGCTTCAAAGTTCACAATTAAAATACACCAAAACAGATAATTATGTAACAGGATTTGTGTTTTACTCTCTGCTGCTTAAGAAGGGGACTGATGTACCCCGAAAATTACATAATTATGTTTTAACTGTGAACTTTGAGGCCTACAGTTTTCTGGTAGGTGTGTAAGCCAAGATGGTGGATTGTGAGTAACCGGTCAACTTTCGCTCGTGCTTTTGATCTTTATTAAAGCAGGTGCTGTGTGCAGTTTAATACCCTAATCACAATTTAAGACTAATATAATTAATTCTAAATTGTTTTTTTCTCTCTTCTGTCTTTGAATGCGTCTTTGTTAACTATTGAAGAACTAATTGAACACATTTTGTTTTGTTCGCCGATACAACATGGCCAAGAAGACAAGCTTTGACAGTATCGAACTCTCTAGCTTAGTGCAAGAGCGGGTCAAGGAAGCGCTACAATCGAAGGATGTATTAAATAATCTAGTGGCTACAATCACTGAATCAGTGACCCGTGCAGTAGTGAAAGAACTGAAAGATCTACTTGATTTTAACATGGATGAAATCAAAGAGCTGAGAGAAGAAATTAAGAAACGAGATGCTGATCATAGTCAGCTAAAGCGTGAACTTGTCCTTTCAAAAGACGAATTGGAACAATACCAAAGACGTTCCAACCTGAGATTTTTTGGTATTGCTGAAAACACCTCGGAGAACACGGACTCTTTAGTGCTGGATGTGATTAAGAATAAACTCAATCTACCGCATGTGACTCTTGATGACATCGACCGTAGTCACCGAGTAGGCAAAACTACAGGAAACAAACCCAGGCCTATCATTGTGAAGTTTGTTTCATACAGGAAACGAAGTGAGGTCTTCCGTGTGAAACGACAGCTTGCTGGGTCAGGAATAACTGTAAGGGAAGACCTAACTGCTGAGCGTATGATCTTACTACAAGCAGCTATACAGAAATTTGGTTTGAAAAACGTATGGACTTTAGATGGACGCATTGTTGTTAAGACTGAAACACGCAAGTTGCACATAAACTGCATGGAAGAGCTACCAAGGGCACAGTGAATGATCTGGAAATACAATTTTACTACGTCTCTTTGTTTATTTTTATTATTATTATTATTTTTCTTTTATTTCTTTTTTTTTTTTAATTTCGTAACTTTTGTCATTTTAATTTGTTTTTAGTGCGGTATTTGATTCATTGTTCTGTGTTTTACTCTTTATTATTAACTTACTAAGTTCAAAAATCAATTACATATTTTTTTATATATTTTTTTTTTCTCATGGCTTCATTTGTTTTTAGTGTGGTATTTGATATATTATTGTGTGTGTTAATTATTGGTATTAATTTACCAAGTTCTAAAATGCGTGTATGGGGATGTGTATATGTGCTAACAAGCTCAACTCAAGTCTTAAGATCTCGGGTAATGGTAAGTTTAATTATTTTTATATTTTTGTATGTGTGCGGATAATATTTTACAAGGGCGAGATAGCCCAACTTCAATATGTTTTAGTGAGCTATGTTCCATGTCTGTTGGTGACCTTGACCAATCGCTCCCTTCCCTCCCTTCTTCTACAACTCCTTCAACAGTTATGATGCTTCAAAATGTACTTGAAAGCCAGCTGCTATCGCTGCAGGTGGCCCACGTAAATGCACAATCTTTACTAAGCCATTTCCACGAATTTGACAGCTTATTTTCTTCACTGTCCTTTCATGCTATTCTTGTTTCTGAATCCTGGTTAAAACCATCCCTTCCTTCTAGCTTAGTACACCTGAGTGGTTACCAACTCGTTAGAAATGACAGAACCATGAAGGGAGGTGGAGGTGTGTGTATGTACATCAGAGATGATATTAAATATAAAGTACTATCTGCATCACTGAGTCCGTACTCAGCGCAACCTGAATACATTATTGTTGAAATAAACAATTCACAACAAAGGCTTATGTTATCTGTGGTGTACCGGCCACCTCGAGTTGGTCAATTTACTGCCTTTGAGACTGACCTGACTGAGCACATGCACAAATATGAACATATAATTGTAATGGGTGATTTTAACGTGGACTTACTTAGTAGCAACAATGAAACCTCGCAATTACTGACCTTATTTTCTTCATACAATATGACGCCATGTCACTTAGACGCAACACATCATACTGCAACCTCGCATACGTGGATTGATCATATATATACTTCAAACTCTAATAAAGTGATTTCTTCTGGACAAATCGCGGTCCCCGGAATCTCGCATCATGATCTTGTTTACCTATCCTACTCAATGCGCATGGCTAAAATTGCACCCAAGGTAATCACATATCGTGACATTAAATCCATTGATACAGACAAACTGAATGCTGATGCTCAATCCATGCCCTGGTACCTGGTCAACACTAAATTAAACATTGATGACAGGTTACATCTTTTTAATGATATGATCCTTGACTTGTACGATAAACATGCACCAGTAAAAACTCGACGTGTTAGTAGACCACCTGTGCCTTGGATGACTAAGGACATAAGGTTATTGATGAGGAGACGTGACCAAGCATATGCGAAATTTAAAAGAGAATCGAAAATCAAGCCACTTACAGGCAACATAAATTTTGAGGAGTATAAACGTCTGCGTAATAAATGTACCCAGGCCATTAGGAAAGCTAAAATGGACTTTTCCCTTTCACTCTCTAATACTAGCCGAGAACCCAAAAAACTATGGAGGGAACTGCGGAGGATGGGAGTGGGACATACACTACCCAAAAGCAATCATATGCACATCAGTCCCAATAAACTCAATGAAGAGTTTCTTCACATTCCTAATTTAACTAACAAGATGGCTAGAATACAAACTGTAAACGATATTCATGCCTCCAATCCAAGTAATTATAATAATGACTATAATGATGACAGTACTTTCTACTTTGCCCATTTGACTCATCGTGAGGTATACAAATCAGTAATGAGAATAAAATCGAAAGCACAGGGTATAGACAAAATTTCAATATTGCTAATACAAACAATTTTGAGAAATGTTATATCAACAATAACTGACTTATTCAACTTCTCACTCATGACCGGACAGTATCCCGCACTTTGGAAACTCGCACTTATTACGCCAGTACCTAAAAAAGGACTAGCAAAAGAGTTACATGACTTTAGACCTATAAGTATACTTCCGTCCCTTTCTAAGGCACTAGAATTCCTAGTGCATCAACAAATTTACCGACACATTAACAAACACAATTTGTTAACTGCCTATCAATCAGGATTCAGATCACATCATAGTACATGTACCGCGTTGATAAATGTCACAGACGACATCAGACTAGCCATGGATAAGCGTGAGCTAACACTTCTTATATTATTAGATTTTTCAAAAGCTTTTAATACTGTGGATTTTAATATTCTACTAGCAAAATTGCATGTATTATTTAATTTCTCTCCAGGCAGTATACAGTGGATGAGATCTTATTTGAATGGTCGCCAGCAAAGTGTTATGATAGGCAACACGTTCTCAACATGGCGCCCAGTTGAAGCTGGTGTTCCACAGGGCTCAGTTCTAGGGCCATTGCTTTTTTCTCTATATGTAAACGATATCACTTCTTCAATGTCATACTGTAAATATCACATGTATGCAGATGACCTTCAAATATATGTTTCCACTGACCGTTCTTCAATAAATACAGCCATACAACGAATAAATACTGACCTAGCTGCAATAAATGCTTGGTCTGAAAAAAATGGACTCAAATTGAACCCTGATAAAACTCAAGCCATTCTTATAGGAACAAGCAGACTACTACTGAATGTGGACCGATCCCTGCTGACTGACATACGATTAGGAGTAACCACGGTACAACTGACAACAATGACTAAAAACCTTGGTGTGATTATTGATGAAAATCTTAATTGGACAGATCAGGTAACTTCGATTTGCAAAAAAGTGTATGCCTGCTTACATTCACTGAGAAGACTAAAGAATTTTATCCCAGAAACTTTACGAATTATCCTTGTCCAGAGCTTAATAATGCCACACTTTGACTACTGTGACGTAGTATATAATGACTTAAGAGATGATCTAGCAGAACGACTACAACGACTACAAAACACATGTGTTCGATACATATTTAACTTAAAACGGCATGACCATATTTCTAAGTATTTTAAAAAACTGGGTTGGTTAAGAATAAATCAAAGGCGAAGGCTACATTTATTAGTATTGCTTCATAAAATATTATCAACATCTCAGCCTCAATACCTGTCCAAACGGTTCCTATTTCTTAAAGATAAACACAGCCGAGCTACTAGATTAGAATCCACTCTACAGATGTCTATTCCCATACATAGATCTCAAACTTATGCTCGTTCTTTCACTGTCCTGGCATCACAGGCCTGGAACAAACTAGATATCTCGACTCGTCACCTAACATCCACAATTCCCTTTAAGCGTGCGGTCACGCAATATATCTTGTCTAATAAGCTAAACTGAGTTCTTGAAACTACTTGAGCTTTAAATGAGTGTATGAATGAGCGAGTGAATGTTTTTATTCTCATTTGAATATTCCTTTATTAAATTGTATTTCAATAAATGTAATAGTGTATGTTATATTCAACACTGGTTAAGTGGAAGAGAAGGCTAACGCCTTAACTTCGCCAGATAAATAAAGGCTATTATTATTATTATTAAGCCTTGCCCTTATTTTTTTTCTCATCTCAATGTTTAATTTCATTCTGTTTTATTAATACTTGCAATTTAAATCTTTTTCTATGCATCCAACCTCCCTCACATTAATTTTTTTTTACTGTATTTGCAAAACAAAAAAAATTTGTAAACTGTAAAAAAAATACACATAAAAAATAGTCATGTTTGATTTTTGTGGAATTATCTGAACACAAAGGTCATGTGTACATATTAGGTTTACAATTTGCTGGTACTAATATCAAACAGAAAAAAAAAAGTTATATTCACAGTGAAAAATTACCAAATTCTATTTACATTTTGTTTGATTACCAGAACTTTTATTATATTAAAACAATGTAGAAACACTGTACAATAATGTAAGGTAAGTGATAGTGAAGGAAGCCAACCTGAAAGGATAGTTAGGTTAGGTCTAGAGTTCTTTGAGCATGTAGTTCCATTTAATATCTTTGTATTTTAAGTATTTTACATGTGTCTTTATATATGAAAAGGGAATACTTCTAAAAAATTAAAACAATGTGTCATGTGGAAGTGTGAAAAGTGTAAGAAGAAATGAAGAAAGCAGTGTTTGTTCCTATCTAGGCCTATACTAACTAGGCTTTCAAGTTGGCTTCCTTCACTATTACTTTACATTATTGTAGTGTTACTACATTGTCTTATTATATATTTACAAGATATTAGGCAATAACTCGTTTTATTATGAGATTTAGACGCTAATAACCAAGATATACCTTCTCCGTTCATCTCAAAGCCTCCCTAGATGTGTAAGTATAAAATTATGTGGTAGCTAACATATAAATTTAATAATAAAAATTGCATATAACCTGAACAGATAGTAAGACGCACTGTCAAAAAAACTAATATAGATCTTAAGTAATTAAAAATTTAAACTTAATTTGCAACAAGAAACTATAAATATAAATTGTTTTAAATATCCATATTTCTAAGATAGGAAAACATTAAAACTAGAATTGTCAAGATCTTCTTTTATCGATTCCGATTAAAAATTAAACCGCGATTCTTCGATTCTCGATTTCGATTCTTGAATACCTACTATTACATTATTTTTCCAAGCATCCGACCTCATTTAAAAACATATTTATTTAACTTTATATAATCGATTCTCGATTATGTTGATTTTAGTAAAAATCTAGGACATCAAGGTATTGAAGAATCGAGTTTGACATCCCTAATTAAAACTCATCTTGTTGTCACACACAAACTTTAACTAAACCCGCTAAACATAAATTTTTGCAAAATATCCATAAATTTGACTTTTCTTTCTTATTCACAAGTCAATTTACTCACTGTTCAATAGTATTTGTCTCTCTAAAAATGAAGGTTTTCTTAAAGAGACAAAAGTAAGTAAGCCAGCCAGCCTTAGATATGTTTTTATATCCTTAACATTTCTTATTATTAAATCAAGGGCTCTACTTTATTATTTATACCATTGATTGGAATGAGTAATATCAAATGTATCCTTTGTTTTGATATATGTAAAGGCTACTTGTTCATTTTTAAATTTACCCTTTCAGGTTTCAACATTCATTCCATGGAGTAGACCTTAGTAGTTTGCGTCATTTTGCTACTAAGGAATATTTCCGCCAACCGATTGTGGACACATTTGATGTTCGAGTATGCATGGCCAAGTCTGTAAGACACTCTTTGGACTTCAAATCTGCACAAGAGCAAGATCTGCACCATATTGGTGAGCTAACTTTCTCTATTCACTTTTAATTATATCTCTGTTAGTGCAGTACACACACGTCTGTGCGTGCATTTGGGGTATGCGGATATTCAAAATTTTGAATAATTGGTGGCTGAATATTTGATTTGAAAGCTTGAATAGTAATTTTGAAGACCAAAATCGAATAGTAGTGTCCAAAATCTCTTTAAAAATTCCACCAAGCCATTCATTATGTTTCCAAGTGGCAGTAAGCACCATGTGTAAGCTAAGCATCTAGTCAGATAGTTTTAGTAACTCAGTTGATGACCCCTGTCCTTTGTAATTGAGAAGGGAAAAACCATTGCTACCAGTCTGGTAGGGGGAGGTGATATTTTAACACTGGAAATAGTAATAAAGGGTTGTACAAAAAGTAATTTCAGGGTGTCCAGCGACCTGGAAAACATGGAAAAGTCAGGGAATTCGCTTGGTCAGGGAAGAGTCATGGAAAAGTCAGGGAAGTTAATTAAATCTCTGGAATTTTCACATAGTCACTAAAAAAAACTCTAATTTAATTTACAGTAGTTAAAATTAATTTTTTTTATGATTTACTACACACCACAATCTCTTTTAACACAGTTGAACATACTAATTTTAATTCTCAAAGTCAACATGGGATTATTGTGTGTCATCTTTCCATCCCTCTACTTTGCTTATTTATTTTTTAAACTCTATTTGTGCAAAGCAATATTTTAATGTCTCAATATGAGATCGCTCTACCCAAGAGCCCATCACTTTAGGCTGTAACCCTTCGTAGAGTGTCACAATTTTAGAGTGTTTATGCGTTTAAAAATATTATTGCATCCAGTTGTGATCTTAATAAAATATTGTTTGTAATATAGGGACTGGAAAACTTGTAAATTGGCTCTGGAAAACCTGGAAAAGTCAGGGAATTTTAGAATATGGTTTGGCTGGACACCCTGAATTTATACTGCACATACGCTCATCAAATTAATGGACTGCTTTGTACTGCCGCACAAATTTGTAACCTAAAGTTTACTCTTCATACTAGTATACATAAAACAGAGTCACATATATAATATATCTGTTTTTATGCATTTAAAATGGTTAAGAATGTTTGCTCAGGTTAAGTAACACATTTGGATCAAAGATAATCTATTCAAGTTGAAATTGTACACTGTCATCCGCTGATATAAATTTATACATTGTTGTGAAAAGTGTGTGGAGAATTCATTGGATATAAACACAGTTTTGTGTTGGTCCCAAAGGTTTTGTGAAGGTCAAACTTGTATTGAAAATAAAAAATATGCAAGAAGCCTGAGAATGTCCTTGAATAACATCTGAAATAATTGCCATAATTTTTAAGGAAGACCACCCACCATATGACATGTGAAAAAGTAGCTTGGGAAACTGGGTTCCTCAGTCCACCCAATTTTAACCTAGGTCCTACAAAAAATAAAGTTGGTTCGTACATATCCTATCTCCTTGGTAGTGCGTAACATGAAAATAAGTTGAGACCCACCTACTTGCACACTACCAATGAGTGGGTGAGGGTGTTCCCTCGCTTGTGGCTTTGGGGGTAACTGGTTGATGTCGCGACGACAGCGACGCTGTGTCCAGACATGTGTGGGTAGGGGTAGGAGAAATGTCTGTGAGAGTGTCCCGGAAACGTTAGTCATGGTAGAACAGAAGAATGTCCTGACGTGAGTCGCGGTGGAACATGAGGATGTCCCGGCAACGTTAGTCGTGGTGGAACAGAATGTCGTTCTGGCAATGTGAGTCGTGGTGGAACAAAAGGATGTCCCGGCAACGTTAGGGGCGGTAGGGGGTTGGCCCCGGCAACGTTAGTTGCGGTGGGGAGGTAGGATGATTGTGAGGAGAGAGACAGGATTGAAACAATATTGCTCCTTTGTAACATAAGACAATTTATAGCTCTTTCAAACAGGTGGTACACCCAGGTTGGGTAGCCACTCTCTGACTGGCCTATGACCTAGAAACCACCTTATTAAGTACCCTCATCACAGACGGCACCGAGAACATGAACTGTGGAGCGGTCCAGGCAGTAGAGAGGGTGGTTGGCGCGGCTTGTGCAAGTGCGGAGGAAAGAGACAAGGGACAACTGAACAGTGAGGCACAATATGCGTTTCCTCAAACAGATTTTGGCTAGCGATGAAACATGGATATGGATGCATGATTTTGAACCAGAACTCAAATAATCATATGAATGGAGGAATCCATCGTCACCATGTTCTACTTAATGGCATTGTCATTAGTCAATAGTGAAACAAATGGTCATAATGACCTACAATTATGAAGGTGCTCTTACAACTGATGGGGTGCCAACTGGTCTTAACAGTGAATGGAGAGTATTACTCATCCAAAAATTTTAAAAAGCAGTCTTCAATAGCTGAATGCTGGTGTGTTGAACCTGGGTGACAAATTGCAGCTGCACCAGGTCAAATCGTAAAAAGGCTTTTTACAGAAATACGAGTGAGCTAAACTTACCCACCCTGATTCTGATCTGTTCCTCAATCTTAAGGAACCAATGCAGGGTAAAAGGTTTTTTGTCGTTGGATGAGCTGAGTCAAGCCATGGCCCGAAGGATCAGACACCTAAACAGCATCCTAACACAACCAAATCTTTGGGAAACCGTTATCAATAACGAAGGAGACTACATTGAAGTGTTTTGATTCAACTTTTAATATCTATTTATTTTTCCTTCCATTAAATGAGTTTGTGCACAACATTTGTGACAACCCTTGTAAATCGGCATAAGAGGAGGCTTCAGACAATATTGGAAAATGACTAAGTGCCTTAGAATTGTAAGTACAGTTAACCCCCGACTATCCACCGAAATGGAGGTGACGATTTCTGCGGATACTCCAAAACCACGGATAATCCGCATATTTAGTAAAACAAGAGATTGTAGCACATTAAATTCAAAATAGTACTCATCTATCGTGATTGTGTTTCTGAACACATCAGTATATTTCATGCACTAAGACAATAAAAAAAACCTTTAAATCAATGTACAGTATACTCAAAATGGACAATCACTTAAAACGTTTGTATTAGTCTTCTGCTTCATTGCAGCTGCCTTCTTTTTCCTTATCCCGCTATGTATTTTCCTATTTTCCGTTACATCCATTTATCATTTAGGAGTGTGTCATCTTCCTGTTTCAGATAATTAAGCAGGTCATGAGTCCATTCCAGAGCAGTCCCTCTTGCATAAACTTTTAGTCTCTCTGGGCATTATTTCTTTCCTAGGGATTTATTGAGTACGAGAATCCGTAACCCTCTATTCACCATCAACACGGCGTTTTTCAAAAATGTATCCCTTACTGCCGGCAACGCCTCAGTTAAGCCGCGAAGCGGATAATTGGGAGTTTACTGTAATTTATTTTCACTGTAATAGTTTAAATACTAGGAAATTTTCAGGAACAATCATTTTCCCAAATTTTTTACTGAAGTTTGGGATCCTACACAACCCTAGTTTTAGTGAACAAATAAAGTAATATAAATATTTAAAATAATTGAAATAAATATGCCGCATATAAAATAATAATTGCCTGATTTATAACAATGTTAATTGAAATTGAATTAACCAATATCTGTAGTTAAATATTTGAAAATGTGCAAATAATTCAAAATTTCAGATTTGAACATATTAATTTAATTATCTTTTTGGATGTAGATGTGACTGAAAATTTAATTCAATTTTTTGGAATAAGCACATAATTTACACTGGCCTGCAAAATAAAACTTTTTCTCTGCTGTTTCAAATGTGAAAGGTTTATTTTAACAATTCCAAGATGCTAAATTTTATACTGAAGTGCATTTACCTCTGTCATGGTTTTGATACAAATCACAAAATAGAATGCTAAAAAAGTGGATTTTTAGTGTACTAAAGAATGTTATAATATTAAAAACAAAATAAACTATTTATTTCTACTATATTAAACCGAGTACCTACATACCTTTAAAAATGATCAATGTGTGAAGATAATAATTTTTTCTTTGCTTGGAAGGAGGGCTGTATTGATTTATGTTTATGTCCTTGTTGCGTATCTTCTCTTTTCAAGCACCAAACATAGTCCGCTAGCATTGCTAAGTTCCAACATCTCTGGTATCTTCTCTCCACCTCCTTTAATTTCTGATGAAATCTGTCACCCTGCTATAAGGATGTGGTATCGAAAAAAAAGTATTTATACCGTACTCATTAAAAGTGTCTGAAGAAAAATATCGATACATAACTACTATCGAAAGAAAATTATCGATAACAGTAAGTATCGCTATCGAAAATTTAATCTGGATTTTTTATTTGCATCTATCCATAATTAACTTCTGGAAGATACCATTTTTTTTAAACTACATTCGTCGTTTATATACTTTATCAAAACAGATTAACTATTGACAAACAATAGAAGAATGGAAGCCCTCCCCTGCTTCAACTGCTTAAACAATGCACATAAACTTTTCTGCTTTGTCTTTTTGGCGGACATTTTAACAGAAAATATTGGAAGTCGCGCCCAAAACTAGTAATAAATCACGATCTTCGGCAAAACGCGTTCTGAAACTCCCAGAAATAATTCAAAACCTAGTTTCAAACTGGGTTGAGTCGTGCTATGTTGCCAAATATCCTCCTCACTAGTACAAAACTGTTACCCAGCAATGAGCCGTCGGGCAGTCACCCAGGTAGTGAAATATTGGAAGGATTGTGGAACCGATACCGGGCAAGCTGCCAGAGGGAGAGAGAGCGCCTAGCAATCTCCCTGGAGACAACATCTTGTCGTCTATAGGAACGGCCCTAAGAGTGATTAGTACTTAAACGTATAGCCCGAACGGGAAGTAAGACGCGGTGGTAAGTATTAGTAGTATTGGATCTGCGGGGGCGGGAGTTGAAGATGGCCAGGTATCATTGATCTATACAAAAGCTTCTTTTGTTTATTTTCTGATGACCGTGCTCGGTGATAAAGGAAAGGGTAGTAGACTGGTCACCACTTTGCCCTTTCAGGTAGCAGGCTGTATTGATAAACAAAGACGAAAGAACAGGCATGAATTATGATGAGCTAAAAGAGATTGAATGCTAGAGTTGCTTTTTGCTTGTCTTACAGAAAATGAGTGAGAATTGAGAAATTGTGTCACTTGTTCTTTCTCCACAGTCAACCTTAGTAAACATTTTATCCCAGCATGAGTGAAGATAGCAAAAATGTTGTTTCTTTCGATACTGATCCGATACCAGAGTGTGAGTACTAATATCAGTAAAAGGGTTGGAAAAAGTATCGGGTAAAAAAATACTAGTGTCGAAAGGAAAGTATCGATATTAGTAAAGTATCAACACTTTTTTCACATCCATACCCTGCTCTTCACTCAAGAGTTCCCAATTTATCAGGAAAGTAGTCAAGGTTAGAGTACAAAAAGTGGAGTTTTAATCTCATATTGCACCCGAGATCTTGCATTCTTCTTAACATATTTCTCACAATTTCTTCATATTGTACGTCTTTTACTTTTCCAAGGGACTTATTGACTACGTTTTTGAAAGAGCACCATGTCTGATGTTCTATTTCTTTCATTTTGTCCAAAAATTCAGTGTCCTTCATAAGCTGTCTAATCTGAGGTCCATTGAATACCCTCTTTTCTCTTAGCTTCAGATAAAACTGGAAATTTTCAGCTTAAATATTTGAAGCATAGACCATTCTTGCCCAGCGCTTTTACGAATTGTTTTATGATCCCAAGTTTTATATTCAAACCAGGCAGTAGTATTTTTTAGTATCAAGTAGACTGGCTGGCACAAATGACATTTTGTCCCCCAGCATTAAACTTTTATTAGGCCATTCTTTCATTGTCCAATGTTTATCCCTACTTCTATTGTCCTACTCACATAAAAACGAGGAAAGTTTGTATACCCTCCTTGTTGGCCTAATAAGATACCGGAAACCTTTAGGTCTCCAAACAATAGCCATTGATGTTCCTGATAGTTTCTAAAATGGATTAAAGATTTTCATGTATTTCTTTCAGAACTAAACTAAAACCAAAATCGAAGTTAAATGCAATTCTATTATGCAATAAAACTACTTTGAGTCTTCTTTTTGAAGCGTCAATAAATAATCACCAGTCATTATTATCGTAAGCTAGTTCTCCCATTTGAATAATTAAACCATTTGCTTCACAACAATAAACTAGACGGTCTTCCATCTTAAAGAACTTTATAAATTCTTCCTCCCGATTCCTATAACAGTAAAAAGTGGTTTCTGGTGCCAGCAGATTTTTTTCTTTTAATCTCGATCCCAGCATTTCACTCTTGTCCTTGGAAAGACCTAAGTCCTGTACTAAATCACTCAACTCGGTTTGAGTAAAAAGAAAAAGCTTATCTTTGTTAGTGAGGGGTGAAAAATCCTCATTAACGTTAACATTTCTGTAGACTCAGAGGAACATGACTGCTCATTGTCCTCTAGTTGAGTTGGTAGGATAGGAATTGAAACATCTGGTCCATATAGCACATGTCTTATAGCTGATGCTAGGCCTTATGGGTATTTTATTTTTGACATATTCATTTTGTTGTACCCTGATACATTACTCAAAAAGAAGTAACAATCATTGTAGTTATATTTTGGTTCACGCCATCTCATGGGAATCCCAGTGGCTTAGATCTCAACACAAGTTTTACATGCAGTATGTGGAGCCCAATTCTTATCTTATTGTCCAAGTTTAACTTTAAAATATGCGAGTAATTGCCTCCTTGTAGAGATGGAAGCCATGTTATTGTTAACTATGTAGTACTTTATACACAACAAAAAAAGCAAAACTATAAAAATAGTACCAAACTGTTAACAGTTAAGGTTACTACACTGCCAACGACCGACCGCGAGTAATGAATAGCAACCGAGGTCGTTGAGGCTTAATGTTAAGATGCACTTTCCTCCAAGGATCTGGATTTATCTTATTAAAGATAAATATACATGACCTGGAACTTTTCTCTTGAGTCACCATTGAAAGATTTCCCCATTTCGTGGTCACGCATAGATATCACAGTCACCAAAACTTTTAAACACTTGGCAAGATAAAGATAAGCAATTCAGAGGTAAGAAAGCAGAAAGGGGGTGGTTTGTGAAAATATTTCCATGAATATCACTCCTGTGTGCTGTTATTCATTTCTAGCTATATTTGTATCATTATTACTGCAATTATGACGAGCTATATATAGTATTCATTACCATTATAATTAATATAATATCAAAATACATAAAATCTTGACGTGTTTTGACAAAAACGTTGGCATTTTTGAAATCAACACATCGTTTTACATATAAAACACTTTTTCACCAAGACAGCAGAATCATCGCAGGCCAGTGTTACTTATGTCCCAGCTGTACGCATTTTTTTGGCAGTTTTTTTTTCCATACTATTCCTGCTTTCCAAATACTAAAGTACACAAGTATGTGCTACATTTAATAATCTTGCATTTAGCTCCATATTAGAGCATCACTTTACAAAAACACATTTTTTTTTCAAAAATGATACAATCATTTACAGACAAAATAATTTATAATAGGTAACTGAGGTAATTAGAGTTTTGTAGGGAATTTATCAGGTAATGTTAGGTTTTTATAGTATGTGATTAAAAGTCATTATAAAGGTGTCGGCTGCAGGTAGCTCATATTATAAATGTGTATAAATACAAGTCTTTTAGTAAAGAAATAAACAACAATCTGCTTTTTTCAATTCTAGATATTCCATTGGAGTTCCATGTACTTGAATCTGGCTCAGTCCATGGGCTAGCCTTTTGGTTTGATGTGGCCTTTGGTGGATCAGTTCAGACAGTGTGGCTTTCCACTGCGCCTACCGAGCCACTGACACATTGGTATCAGGTGCGATGTTTGTTGGAAACACCCATATTTGTGAAAACTGGCCAAGTGCTCAAAGGGAGTGTTGTGCTACTCGCCAACAAAAGGTAAAGTAAAATCACAATGAAGTTCCTTCAGGAATCCTAACTCTTAGTGAAATTTAACCAAATATTTATCATCATTTCAAAATTTTCCAATGTATTAAAAAAAAATCATTCATGATATTTGAAGGGTTGATTTGAATAAGGCATATATATATT